>UELV01178094.1:6077-22354 GCA_900490015.1 Megastigmus stigmatizans | reverse complement strand
TATATATATATATATATCGCCTTTTTTCTGCTTTTAACGTGTGATTCCTTTTTTGCTTTGGGTATCGATGTAATGACATGTCGGGGGATAAATAAAAGACAGCGAGTGTGCACAATCTTTCTGCTGCGATAATAATGGCGTGTGAGGAATTATTTGTTATTGACGTATATTGGAGCATAAAGTTGCGTGTGTAACATTACATTCGTAGGTAATATGTATGAAATAGTAACTGGTTGATCGAATAATTTACAATCAAGGAACGTATAAAGAAAGTCAGATTGAATTCACGAGTTTTTAATGCGTTCGTTTCAATTCGCAATCTCCACAGGACAAATAATTCGTGATTCCTGCTGGTTGTTTTGCATAGACGTATCATTGCAACATGAGTTTTATAATAATTGATTTAGATAATCGTATCGAGCATTTTTCAAATAAAAATATATTATTATATTTTAGATGTTTTTTTTATTATGATTATTCTGAAGCTTTAACTCACGATGCTTCACAATCTCTGCATGACCCATTTCTATGATAATCGCTCCGTGCACGAATTCCTATTACAAACTTTCATGTACAAATTATCATACAAAGGATCACGTAAAGATATTTTTTGATCCACATAAATACTCATCTATAAAAAATCCTATTATAATTTCACTAACAAAGAGACCGTTAACCAAATGGAATTATCAAGACAATAAAAAAAGCTCATATATCGCAATTTTCTCGAATACCGAATAAGCCATTAGCCCGGGATCAAAGAAAATATCTAAAAACAAACGGCAATTTAATTAAATCAATCTAAGCTTTATCTAAAAAGGGCACTAATTTTCAAATCGCGAACTATAGAAAGGCATCGACGTTTCACAACGCTACACAGCTTAGCTTCTCCCTCCTTATATACACTCTATATACACTCTCTCGCCACGCGATTTGAATATACTCACGGGGAGTGTGCCGAAGCCGCAGCCGCCGCCGCGCACTGTATTACCTTACCGACTTAAGAGCACTCCCGTCCCTGTCACTGACCTGACATATTCGTAACAATGCTAGGCGTGCCTCGAGCGTGTTGCAACTGATCCTGTCTTTCAATGCGCTTCGTGTCTTAAAATATACGTGAAGCTATGTATATACGTATGTATATACAGAGGTACCCGGCTTACCTCAAATGAAAGTTTTAGCGTAGGTGTACAGGTGCAAAGAAGCAAAGAATATACGCTGCTATTGGAAATAATGTATTATACGCGGAGGAAAAAGAATGAGATGCCGATGTGTGTAATTAAACTGTCCCGCTTGCAATTAAAATTCCGCCATTGCAATCTTGAGAACTTCACCTGCTATATTTTTATATTATATATAGACACTCGGGCTGTGGTAAACATTTTCTCTCTCATCTTGGAACGCGTTCATATATCGCTTCGACATTCTTGCCTCGAAATTGTTGATCGAACCTTGCGATCGTGTTAAGGGTCTGTTCCCGTCACCTGGGGGATAATCTATAGATACATTCTAAAACTTTGGTTTACATTGGCGCAACTACCATAATAACATCTTAATCCTTGCATGTTGAAAGAATGGCACTTGTAGTTACTAAAACGTGTTGATACGATTCAAGGAGAAACGAGAAAATTGCGTTTATTTTAATATCTTAATACTTGCACCGCTAGATTTACCTCTTACATTGCTTTCCCTTATTTGAATAAAAAATAAAAATTGAACCTAATTAACATAATTGCTCAGAATTAATAGTTTAGAGTAGAAATTTTTAAATTAAAAAAAAATTGCATATATTTCTGTAATCGTGATTAAAAAAAAAGGTAATTTTCCTATTCTAGGATTCCGTAGCAGCGGCATCAGAAACAGGTGGGGCTGAAGAATCTTACGACGATGGCGATGACTCCGACATGTACATGGAACCAGATGGTGCCGAAAGTACGCAGACCGACGCTCGACACGAAACCGATCCAGAAGCACCATCGGCAATACACGAGCCAGAAAGTCATCACAGCGAAGAAAGACGTCCAGCCGCGGCACCGCTCGTCACAATCGTCGCCGTCAGACCCGTTCAGACCTCCATCCAGGTGACCTCCAGCGAATCCACGGAATCCTCAAAGACCGAGGAGAAACCCGAAGCCGAAGAAAAGAGCTTGGAAACGGACAGCCAGAACTTCTTTCCGTCCTTCGCCGAGCTGTTCGGAAACCACCGTCTACCATTCACCGAGCACCAGCAGCAGCAACAACGCTACCGTCCAAGCCGTTTCCTCGGTTACTTCCATCGCGACAGGCCTTACACCGTTGTCGCTTCCTCGTCCAACAAGGAAGGACAACCCGCTCTTCTGGGATCCGGTAACTTTGGCGTCATCAGCGGCGGAACCTACTATCCAGAGGACAAGGAGAACGACGAGTACAGTATCGACGAGACCGCCTTCAGCCCATTCTATCACGGAACCGGCAGAGGACGCTCCAACTACTACAAGAACCCCAAGCCCCAACCAGTCCGCGGTGGTGACTTCTTCGCCAACTTCCGGGACTTTGCCGACATCACTGCACCGCCCAAATCCAGCTTCTCGCATCTGTCGGTGGTCTACGCCAACAAGAACGGAAGCACCGCTGGCCGAGCACCCGAACAGCCCAGAAATATCATCGAGACCCTGAGGATGCTGGAGGAGGAGGAGGAATCGGGTGCCGGTGCTGTGACGACGACGACGACCGAAGTACCCCAGAAGAAGCTCAGCCAGGGCAAGAGGAAACTCTTCAAGATCAAGAAGTACCAGGACGACAAGGCCAGAAAGTCACGCATGACTGTCGAGCCACTTCTCGCTCTCAGTTGAACGATAAACTGGGACGAACGCAGAGAGTGACTCGATTAAAATATATTTTTTTACGGAAAAAAGATGATGATGATGATGATGACGATGATAATGAAGCGTAGAACGAAAGGTACGAGAAAGAGACGAGCGCGATATTATAGCTTTTTTCCCCCCATTGGGACGTCCGAATAACAATACCATGTCCCTCCGCTTCATCATATATATGTATTTTGTATGTATGCAAAGAATTTGGCCTAGGGCGCGGTCAACCAAAGTCTGAAAACTGACTGGCGTCGTCGTCCTCGCGATTAATGAGCTAAGGAAAAAAGTTGTGTTATTGACTCTGCATCTAACAGTGATGAGATGCGAGCGCGCGATCGATTCCACGATTTGATTAAATCGATAATTTCTCGCTCGGATTATATTATCAACGATTCACGCATTAATATTATTCTAACTTAATTATAACGCATTCTCATTTTATCATTCAGTAAGTTTTTCATGAAGCTCGATGAACGGAAGTGTCTTCTACGGCCGAGAGTTTGAAAAATGGAACGATATTTGGTAATCTGCTCTTTCCTATTGTTTTGAGCATTCATTTGTTAAGTTTGATCTACTTCTTCTTCGAACTTTCTTTGTAACGGAAATAAATATAAGTTCGGCGAAAATTCACTTTCGTAGTACAACAGAATGTCAAATAAAAAAGTCAGATTGATTCCGAGTAAAATATTGCATTCCTTCGATTCCAATCGCATTAATTTCAGAATCGGAAAAGTTCCAAAAGGTGCGTTGAAGCAAATAGAAAAGAGAAGATATATCAAATCGATCCATTTTTCGAGCAGACTTTCTGCATCCGAGAAAGACATGGAGCCGAAAGAAAGCTCTCACCGCGTAGCGACTCGCCTCTCTTTCTCGGAACCTCGCGCGAGAGAAAAACAAAAAGGACAAAAAGAAAGAAAACAAAAAACTTTCGGTTCTTACACTACGTACACAGACACACGCACACACGCACACACGCGTCGCGTGTCGCACGACACTCACGAGAAGTCCAGTAGCGACTATACAGTTTTGCGTGCATTTATCATCCCGCGCAGCTCGTGGAAATTTCATTCGCGCGAGAGAAAGAGAGCTGCTGCTGTTGGCGTGCAACGATGATGATCTACAAAACGTGTCTGACCTAAAACGATTACGAGCAGCAGCAGCAGCAGCAGCGCGAGCGCGCCAGCAGCACCCTTCTCGACTGCCCTGGACTACACTCACATCCACACACACACACTCTCGTTCCACTCGAGCAGCCTCGTAATGACCGCGAGATATATAAGTAAGCGGCACGCGTGCGCGACGACGACTTTCGCATTCTCTCGCTCTCCTATCCCGCGCGTACACAGACACATGCGATATTTTTCCCTTCTCTCTTATATGCCATGTCCATGAGCACACGTGCAACTCGTGTATGTGTGCGCGCGCGATAAGAGACAGAGAGACGCGATATCGTGCTCCGATGATTTTCCAAGTGCACTTCGGTACTACCGAGCAAAGCACCTTTTTCTTTGTGCGGCACTGCACGTCGGTGGAGTAAGTGTATACATTTGAGGAAAAAATTGAATGGTGACGTTTTTGCGATGTTGTATTATACTGTGTTAACAGACATGACTTGATGGCAGGCTTTGTATTGCGGGATATTTCGAAGGTAAAAGTGTGAGGAATGTAACATTGAAGATCGGCGCAAAAATTGTTGAACCTTGAATGAAAATTGAGCAAAAGTGTGAAAAATATATACACACGACTTGTATGAATACGGTTTCCATTTTTTATATCAAAGAAAAAGTTATAAAAAAAAAATTCTATACAAAGCGATACTATCGTATTTTTAATTATATTGTGAAGCGTTAAAAAGCAGTTTATTTTGAACAAAAGATTTAAAAAAGCGTTACAAAGACTGATTTTAATTCACATAACCCAAAATAAAATCTCTTTAGAAACACAAACGATCTTTTTTTCTTTCTTAAATGAATTTCAATTCTAAAGCAAATAAACAAAAAGCTCTCACAGCAACGACAAATGATGTATAAAATAAACGTCAGCAGCACAAAGAAACTTTCACTTGCTTGTTTTTCATACTACTACTCATACATTAAAGAAAACAAAAAAGTAACGCATGTTCTTGCCGCAAATCAGACTGAATACTCGCAATTGCGACTTGTAGCATTATAACGAAGAGGGGTAAAACGTCGGCTGCTCGCGCGATCAAAAGAAAAATCGAAAATAAAAAACGTACTAATTAGCGATTATCATTAGAATTTAAGCAAACGAAACTCGTCTCGTGCCTCCATTTGATTCTCGCGTACATCACAAACACATATGGGAGAACGTAAGAAAAAATAGGAAAAAAAAAAGGAAAAAGGGCAGAGAAAAAAAGCGACTAGTGATGGAACTCCACTGAGAGCTCTCCTGCCCTTGGAATTCCATCGCTACGACTGACCTTCATCGGGAGACAAGATCTTACGGCGAAGTACGTACTAGAGCGTGGCAACGTGCGAAAAAGCGTACGTACAGCTGGTAATAATATCTGGATCATGGGAAATCCAATTTTTTTTTCATTCAATCTTCACAGATGCATTCTCGTTTTAATTCAGGTGATTTTCTAAATCAATATAAGTAACAATTACGTTATACCAATGTTTTGTGATTTTTATTGGATTCTCGTAATTCAATCTTACTGGCTACATTTAACAATATTATATTTTGATTACACTCGAGATAAAAATACATAAGAAGATATAAATACACACTAAGAATTTCTCAGATATAGGTCGTTTCAGCTTTGGATGGAGAAAAACATCACGGGTACTTCGCGAAGACCTTGCGTGCATTGTTATTTCATTTGTTGTTGACTATTGTAGCGATAGACGTAGACTTTATTCATGAATCGAAAAAAAAAACAGTGAAAAAGTATAAAAAAAAATACTATGGTAAATGATTATATATAATCGAAGTACGAGATACACCTCGCCCCCCATAACGGCGGTGACGAGACAAAAATCGAATAAAAAACGTATTATATAGAGATATATATATATATACATTTCTTTTATAAAACTACTCCTCTTCGAGTGATTTTTCATTCCTGAAATCCAAAAAAAAGTAACAAAGTGTCCAGTATTAAATCGTCCATTAAATTTTCCGCTTTTTCGAACCCGTAAATCGCCAAGGAAAATTTCATGAATTACAAGTAATATCTAAGATCCTTAACAATTCAAATGAAATCAACAGTTTTGCAGATATACTTGATTTATAATTCTATTCTAAAGCAATAATGTATTTGAAAAAAATATACTTCATTTAATATTGAAAAATAAGTTTATCGAATTTCTCTCCCTTGGCTATTTAAGGATCGAACGCGCTAAGCATTGCATCATTACGGCTAACTAACCCCGACTGCTACCACTATTTCATATTCTTCTTCATACTGAGCACCATTTTGCCGATGGCGTCGTGGATTTCACAGTACTGTGCTTGCGAATCCATCCAGGCCGGGGTACTGAACACGTTGTATTCCTTGCAGTGCGTCACACCCTTGACGTCGCGCATCTCTACATTTGCGCCCATCTGCTTCACCTTCTCGATTGCATCCGAATAAATCCATCGATCCGGTGGACCTGCATGTTTTTTTCCCCCATCCCATATATACATAACGATTATTAATTAATGTGACAACTAACGTTTTTTTTTACACATTTAATGCTTGAGACTACGAGTGTGGACGACGATGATTTTTTTTAGTTTGCGTGGGATTGTAAGATGGAAAATCACGAGAACCATACTATACTGTGTACTTTAATTTTTAAATGGTAATTTTTGTAAATAAAAGACTTATAAATAAATTGAGAGACTTGTTTCTTATACATCCTTTTACCATTTTACAGGTGTAGCAAACGGGAAACTTCGAAGTTTCCTTCGATCTATATTTTTCAACTTTTATTTCAACACGACAAATAAGAAAATACAAAATAAAAAGCTAATTTAAATGTTTTTCTAAATATATCATACTAATTATAATTTTTGAAATTGGTGAATTACTAAGTAGATATATGTAAGCTGTAAATAATATCACTTTTCGACGCGGGTGGGCAAGTTGGTTTTTTAAAAATCAACTTACACACCAGTGTCGAACAATATTTTATACCATGAGAGCCTAAAAATCATGTCATAGTTGCAATATTTAGGTTAGAGTGGTATAAAAATAATAAATCTTACACTCTTTTCCCAACGTCACTTTGACTCCATTCAGAACCTGGGCGACTAGCGCCGCAGCAATGCATATTGCACCGATCGGTTTGCCAGCGCAGCTAAATTCAGTGATGATGCGCTCTAGGTCCGGTAGCAACACGCAATCGCAGCCTTTCGACGCAAAGTCACTCCTATCAAAGAATCAATTCTATTAGCGAAACGACACATTCAGCATAAAAAGTTTGGAAAAAAGGAGCGAAGGAATTAATGAATTTTTTAAAGTCCACACTCACAAAGTCCTGGCAGCGCCAAATCCACCGGGGATAACGATACCCTCGCAGGTACAAGGGGTGCACTCGCAAAGGGGCTTGATGCAGCTGCGAGCGAGTCGCGCGCCCTCGACTAACGCGTTCTTCGTTAAGTCCTCCGGATCCTTGGTCAGGTGATTCACGGGGCCGCAGATACTGATGTCCGGCCCGTAGAAGTCGGGCACAAGATGCTTGCTGGACAAGTGTATGGCTACAGAGACCGCCTCCGATATTTCCGTGCCATCGAGTGCGCCGCAGCCGCAGATAATCTTTGTAAAGAGACATTTTTGTTTTTGTTTTTGTTTTTTAATCTCAATTCATTTTCTATGTACATAGTAAATACAAGCACGACTACTTTATCTTTATCTCTATCTTTCGCGATAAAATTATATGAATTTCGAAATAACTTACCAACTTTATTGCAAATCGCAGGCAAATGTTTGTTTCTCATTATAAAAGATTGCTTTTATTGCTTCGGCTTATCAATTTTCATTGTGCCTATCCAAATAAACCTACATACCCAACGTAATCGTAGTAGCGGAACAAAAAACAAACGAACTCAAGTATATCTCGCTCGATGTAATTCGGTGTAATGAGGCGCGAGAACTTCGGGAGAGGAAACGAGAGCCACGATAAAATTGCAAGGCAGCCGAAATATGCAGGCCAAAGCACGGGAAAAGAATTTCACAGGACTATAAGTCAAGCTGTAGGCTATACGTGCGCGCACTACGCAATAATAAATCGATTGCATTGTAATTTCACCGGTCTAAATCGGTGCAGCTCGAAAAAATAACACAGAGTGCTACAAGGACCAATAAAAATCCCTGTGTGTTTGTCGAGTGGGCAAGGCGATGACTGTGGCCGGGCAATAAACACGATATTCGCAATTTCTAGGATTTCGAAATGTGTGCGCCGGTCATTGTATACGCGTTGGTACGAGGCGCGCATTGGGCGTTTATTTCAGACTCCCTCGAGATTATGTGTGTGCGTGTGTACGAGTGTTTATAGACCGTGTGGCTATCGGAGGCTGGTATCGCGTATCCAATTTGTCCCTTTCGAGCTGAGCCACTTAGCGAGTGCGATTATCACGATCGTAATAGAGACGTATGGTTATGTGGTTATGTGTCATCGTCGCGTTCGGTTTAAGTGTGCAAATTACTCCTTTCGTCAAAATTAAACTATTGCGACAACGCTCATTTTTTTACAATGCTTACAGTATTCGTCACTTTCTATTTTTACGAAAAATATTGATTTTATTTTTTAGAAAAATTGATTTACAAAGCAGTCTTCCTATTTCTCAGTTTTAGTATAATACAATAATATTATTTTATATATTTTTTAGCTTTTCAAAGTTTAGCATCATAAACATATGCTTTTTAAATATATACATATAAGAAGAATAATAAAAATAGCATTGCTTGATTGCTACTATTTTTTTAATGGATATTCGCGTCAACTTTCAAGAGGCGCTTGCAAAAATTAAAATTTTCACTTTTGCATACCACACCAACTTTTCGTGGACAGCATTTCCCTTTTCTTTTCCTCTTTTGACAAATTTGGCTTGTGTGAAACAGGTTAGTAGCAGTTGGTAGTAATGATGGTAATTTTTGATACACAAGTTTTGATACATTTGTGAATGCTCTAGCTTTTGAGAGAAACGATAACATTTTGTGGCTTGGTAAAAAGATATACTTATTGTAGAATGCACATTACAGAAATACTGAAAAATTTAAGTGGGTACTAGAATTTCAACTCTACTGAAAATTTTGTGATGACGGCACTTTGCGGTCTGAATTTGGCTGTTATAACCTAAATCTATTGAATTTTGTTTAGATGCTATGGTAATATCTCACATTATTTTGAATTTATATATATTGTATATCGAATCAAGGGCCGCGCAAGCGTCCCCGATGGCGAGTATGAGAGCCATACAGGGCGCAGACTAGCCACTCTATTATATACTTTAAATTTGCCTTTTAAACTCACTAAAATTTATACCGACTCTATCAATTTAAATTTTACATTGGTTTTATGAAATCTTGCGTGGCCTAAGGTAGTTCTATGGGTACTCTCTAGTCAGTAGAGAGATGAATCGAAAAATTGTTTTAAACACTTTAATAAGCGTATTAAAAGTATTTCAAAAATTTTTTCTTTAATTTTTATTTAGATTTAACATCCTATTCTTTATTATTTTATTAAAATAAAATATTTTTAAAAATAATTTTTTTCTATTTATTTCTATCGCTTCCTAAATTAACTCGTGAAAACAAGATTTTGCTTGCTTTGATAGTAAATATCTTTTAATTTTACACGATAACTTATAATAACGTTTATATTGTTGAAAAGCTGAGATATCAATCTGTTAAAATCTAGTTTTTCAGTAATGGCTTAGACCGCTATCTATATAAAAATCTTTCACTTCATATCTCTTGGCGAGAGTCTGTCTCATAAGGGCTAATGTTAAATAACCGTAAATACCTCAACTTTAATTTACAATATTTTTAATTTTTATACGATAACTCGACTCAAAATTTATAAAATATATTCAGTAAATCGTCCTGAATATTTCTACGTAATTATTTTTTATGTCTTAGAAAGTCGGATTAACCCTAGAGCTACATTAATAGATAGATTTTAATCTAAATTTTATTTGGAAAAATTATTTCTACGCTATATATAGATATACGGATACGTACAAAAATTCCAACGTTATATATAGATATATTATTCTACGTAAAAATAATATCTCGAGATCGAAACTCGAAGACCTGTTGATTCATGAGTTGTAATTTTACAATCGATCGTTTCATTATATTTCAATAAGCAACATTAGCGAACATTTTTTTCGTTAAACACGTGAGTTATCTCTCTCTTCTGGTCAAAAATCACATATTCTACGTCGCATACCATCAGAGGGCGCATGCCAACGAGCACAATAATATCGATTGCTCTAGCGTGCATCAAAGTCACTACATCTCCCTGAAATTCCGTCGGTAACTTACCGATTCATCTAATCCAACTGCCGATAATCCCCTACATTACCACTATAAGAAAACGTAGTAAATCCTTTCACCCAAAGATGGCGACGTGTAAAATAATTGAAATTTGCGGGTTGATACATAAGATCTATCGCATAAGAAAAGTTCTGCTGCGAGCTTAAATAAACATCGGCGCGGTGTATACTCGGGGCCCCGGGTTAGAGACGTTCGACTTACTTTATGGCGCGCATAAACCTTTATTGTGCTCTAGGAGCAATTTTTGCTCAGACTATGAATACCAAATTCATAATTCGTCCGGGTGCTTCGGAGATTTAACAACTTGAGAACGCGCGCGCCCGCGCGAGCGAGGAGCCGTGGCGGATTTATGCATAACTCTTGGCGGCATAAATTTCCCTTGTTTTAGCCCCGACACGCTTTTATATATAAAGGGCGTTGGGCGCGGGGCTGTGAGTTTTCTTGCGCGCGTAAATGTTTACGGCGAGAAAATCATTTTAGATAAGCGTGTGGTTGTCGGGCATTATAATTGTGATTCGCGAAAAATGGACGGCTTCCGCAGAACGGCGGAGATTCTTGCCACTATATTCTATAATTATCTTTTTATTGTGTGGATGAACGTTTCAAGAGGATACACCAGCTGTATCATAATAATTATTTTAATAATCTGCATTCAAATAGGGTAAGTTTTTATTTGAAACAAATGTACAGAGTGTATTTTGAACGTAGTCATTTTTCATTTGTTTAACTAATCGAAATAGTGAAATTTGAAGTAAACTTCTGAAAGAAAAGACACTTTTATTAATTTCAAATTCTTATTGCAACATTTATAAAATCGATTCTTAATTAATTCACAATAAGATATTTAGAAAAATTTTATTCCTCGTATAATTTGAAAAACACTAATTGCAAGTCACTAACACAATTCAAAATTCCAAAAAATAAATTTAAATTTCATACTAGACTCTAAAAGCACCTCGACCGAACTCTAAATCGATCCCAACCTGTCACTATATAAACCCCAATAAACCCAAAAAACTTCGCTCACCCTCAATTATACATAACATTTATTTTCCCATGCGCAGCCTTTCGTTGAACTTGATCGAATATGGAAATGCATCGTTCACCCCAACCCACCGCCCGCCCCTGCGACGATACTTCCACATTCGCGCGCAAGGAAAATGAATTATATGCGCGCGAGCGAGGACGAGGTGACGTCGACGAGTAGAGGCTTTATTCTAATTATCAGCTCAAGACGAGGGCACCCAGGAGAGCTTTGAACTCGTCGCTCTCCACTCCAGCGCGCGCCTTCGAGTCTCTTACTTCGATCCCTTTCGCGAAGCCCTGTCGCATAAACTTATGTAAATCTCGCTGGCGAGCTCTGCGACGAGTCCTTATGCTTGCACGCCTCATATTATACCCTTCCTTTCTTCGTCTCTGCTGTTCTGCGTCGACGAAAAGTGTATATAGGGCGGGAATATGTACACCGATCGCTGCGCTATGTTAATTTTTGAATGCGAGGAAAAGGGACATCAGCGATGTAAGGGAAATTAGAAAAACACTGACTGGGAGATGTAGAGAATGTTATGTTAGGAAGAAATGTGTATTGTTGTTAGGGAAAATTTGTTGGTAATAAAATACTTTGAAAAACTAAATAAATCTTTTACAATAGCGACATTAAAATTTATTCGTTAAAAAAATAGATAATAAGCACAGATCGGTAGTTCGTACAAAATTTATCACAGTTATTCATACTTAAAACTAAACAGATATTGTATTTTCAAATTGTGTTATCTGCTTCTCGACCCAGTCGACAAAGCTGTAAGTTCTAGTAAAAACGTCAGGCATTCCTACTGCGCAGGGGTCAACGGCGGATGCAATACCAATTTGGACGCCGTCAGAAATGAGAGGACTGCCAGAGTCGCCCTATAAATAAAAAGTCAGATATTTTTATTTTAGATACTGATTTTATCATGCTTGCCGTACACTATAAATATATCTAATTTATTAATACATTTGAGTAAACTAAAAGTTTACTTGCGATTATATTTTAATATTCTGTATAAATCAATTTTAGAAATAATGAGAATCGTTATCCATTGTTAGTATTTTTGTTAATATTTAAAAAATAAATTTAATAAATTTTATTTCGTAAATTCGGTTTCAGATCTAGAAAATTATATATTCCAAGTTTTCGTAAAAGTTGTATCTTTTTAAAATGAATCAATGACTTTATTACTACAATATACAAATTATTGATTTATCGGTACTCTAGGTGATTTCTCAATATTCATATAAAATTTTCAAATTTTGTTTATTGACAATGATAATTACTATTTTTAATTTTATCAATCTGATACGAAATAATCAAAAAAATTGCTCTTATATTTATACATGGAAGTCATATATATAGAAATTATTTTTGAAGATTTATTTTAATTTTTTAATAAACTAATTAAGTAGTATTTTGAATAGAAAAAGAGTAAACGCAAAATAGATTGATAATATTTGCAACAAGAAAAGAATTCAAGATATTATCTTTTGATAGACTAACGACAATACTTTGATCGATAAGTACCTATTGAATATTCATTGTAAAATTAATTGCATATATTAGCAGTATTGATATTTAATATTGATTGATAAATAAAAATTCACAAGAAAATATTATGTATGCATTAAATGTAAGCGTTTCATATATACTTACATAACATGCACCTTCTCCAGACCTTGTCAATGTGCAAACTTGCGACTCGGCAATTTTGTAGCCCTGTTTATTCCACATTTTCACGCAATTGTCGTGGCCAATAACTTTAAGCTCAATTTCTTGCAAGTTTACTGGTGTCTGGCCACTTACCTAAAATAGAAATTATTTCTTCATTATTCGCTCTGTAGTAGTGAAAAATAAAGCGTCAGCGGAATGTAAAATTACCGTCAGACGACCCCATCCTGAAAGAGTAGCGGGATAATCCACTTTGGTAAAATCTTTGCTAGGGAGCTTGATGGGCTGGACTCTGTCGTTGAATTCAATGTTTTGACTGACGCGTAACAATCCTATGTCATTGGTAAGTTTAGTCATGGTGAATTTGTCGTGATCAACGATATACTCGACTTGGTAAGCTTTCCCCTTGTCACCGGTACTCTTATTCGTACCGACAATAACCGAGATCTCTGTTGCTGACTGTCTAAAGTTTAATGCGAATATTATTTACTTGCAAAATTTGAATTATTCTTATGTATAACAGCAAAGTATGGGTACCCTTTAAGACAGTGAGCAGCAGTCACAATCCAACGTTTATTGATGATTGAACCCCCGCAAAAGTGGCGATACGTTTGCAACGATGCCATGTAGGGATATTTGCCATCGGGTGCATCTTTGCCTCCAACTATTCGCTGCTCGATTTGTGGCGCACCTACCAGTCAAAGTTTATGTTTAAATTCGTAATAATCTATACCAATTGCGAATTCACAAATTATATTGTATGAAATAATACATCTCATGTTTAAAATTCATGGGAAAGCATTCTTTTCTTTTAATAAGTGATAACACTGAAACTAACGTTTAAGAAAAATACTTTTAATTTATGTGAAAGACTATTTTATAATTGATGCATTATAAAATAATTGAGTTAAAATTACAAAGTATAATCCTGAGATTGCAATATATAATATAATAAGTAATTTATGATTACCTTGAATCGTTGCAACCGCACATAGTAAAAACACACTTATTACGAGCTTCATTGCTTTACTTTAGTCAAGACTTCCTGATTTCAAATATTACCGGATATCGTCAGTTCGTTAAACATGCCTTTTATAATCTATGTAAAATCTTGATCGCTGTAAATTTATCTAATCGGCATCGGATTGCACGATTAGTATTCGATAACCCTTTATCAATAGGAAGTCGTATAAAAATCCGTACGTTCATTTCATTATTGATAAATTGATAAATCATTTGAAATTCTTGGAACTGCTTATACAGTAAAATTTAATTAGATAAAAATTCGTATGCCCATATTATTGTTTACTTTGTTGTAGAAGCACAATTTTAAGAATGAAAATAATCAACATTCACGAATTTATGTAACAGCAAATAATTTTGAATTGTCAAAAATTCCAAATTCAAAGATACCGGTGGATTAACAGATACGCAATCGGGATAGCGGATCTCATTTGAAATACAAGGTTATCGACTCTACAGATTCTCACTTTTTTTTAATTAGTATACTGAATAAACACATTTTGATCCGCAAACACCACCTGCTTTTACAATAGTGAAATTAATTGTCAAATGTATTTATCAAAGTGAATGACATCCACTGAAACAACAACATTCAGCCACTGCGCATGTTAAGATTGTTGATCCTGGTATTCGCAACCTCAAATCGTCGCTCTAATCTTATCGCTCCTACTCAGCAAAAATCAAAGATTCATCAGGGCATCGACACCCAACTGCAGCATGAAAACAAAAAAACAAAACAAAAGTAACCCGGACAGCAAGCAGCAGCCACAAGTCTCTTCTTTCCATGGATAGAGTCGCTGCACGCCCAAGGAAAAAAAAGCTCGCTCACGGCAAATTTATGTACACCGTCGGGTACGTAAACAGATGCAAACCGTCTGCGGGCGTTGATCACGTGTGCTTCACCTCGTCTCTCTCTCTCTCTCTCTCTCTCTCTCTCTCTCTCTCTCTCTCTCTCTCTCTCTCTCTCTCTCTCTTTCTGCTCTTCCTCTCGCCGAAAAGTATCAGAGACAGATAACAGCATATCACGAGGTTCGAGCCTCGGCTATGGCAGAGAGGGAGTGAAGCTCACGCCAAGTCTTGGCCTCACGGTCGTCGTCAGGGCAAGAGAGAAAGAGAGAGAGGGGTAGAGAGTGGGAGACAGAGAAGAGTAGAGAAGGCAAGGCTTGCCGAAGGGCCAGAAACTACCGGCGTCGCGGAATTACTCGGCCGGGTCTGCTCCCACGGGGCCGAACTTGTCCTCGACAATTTCAAACTTATTTTAACATTCATATAAGCCTCCCTCCTCTCCTCGGCGACCTCGCTGAGCTTCTCTCTCTTGCTCTCCCCCCTCTTTCTCCTACACGCGAGAGAGAAAGAGGCCGACTCTTACTTTGGCTCTCGCTCACCTTTTTATCTTCTACTCTGGCGATGTCTATTTTACACTTTTTCCGTGGCCTTTTCTTTGTGTTTTCTTTTTTCTCGGCGGCTCACGCTTCTTGTCGAGTGCCTTTTTCTTCGCGCTGACTCTATATTTGTATCGTTATTTTTCATTATATTATTGGAGAATTGAACTTTCGGAATGTTTGCTTATGATTTTTTTTTGGTAAAGTTTGTTTAATTCATATAAGAGATTTGGAATTTGACATTTTTATCGCTACCTAAAAATATTCGTTATTTATGGATTAAAAACGAGACCATGCAAAAAAGAAATCAATTGATAATACAACTGAAAGCTCTGATTCGAGCCAGAACTTTCAACGCTGCATCATCATTCACCTGATAATCTTTTTTTTTTCGCTTCCAATCGTCATCAATACATCGCAACGATCCATCAGCATATGTCTTTCAATATCCGTCAATATATTATATCCCTCTCGCCTCATTGAAGCTTCGATAAGCATCTATTTCAACATATCCGTGATATCCGCCACGACGAAACGAAAAGCCAACTTGTCGCCGAAAGGAAAAAAAAACCATACATTAAACGAATTAAGAAGCAAAAAAGCGGCTATAGCCAATCAGCGCAGCTTAAGGCGTCATGATAGCTATACCTTCAGCATTATTGTTAGATATTTTTAGTATATGGAAAAAATTAATAACTAAAGGTAATAATGCCCATTATAAACAGTTATTCAATACCACTGTTAGTCATACTATATAAAAATGATATCTTTCATTTCAAACTTTTAAATACTTTGAAATCTTTTGAATA
>UELV01178091.1:0-11314 GCA_900490015.1 Megastigmus stigmatizans | reverse complement strand
CCAGTTTTTTAACTTTCCTTTCAAATAGAAGGCTAAAACGATTTTTTAAAGAAACTTTTTTTTTAACTAAACAGTATATGTTATTCCAATCTCGTAGGTATCACCTTTATTACCGCTTTTAATTTTCTCTCAAAAAAGTTGAAACAGTCTCTTTTTCCACTGAGGCAACGATACGAAAAGATGACAACTCACAATTCAGTTCGAAAAGGTGACAATCCATTTAGGTTGAAAACGGGGACAACTCAGAATTCATTCCGGAAAGGAGAGAACTCACAAGCGCCCGCATTTTTTTCCCGATTTTAAGACGGAGTTATTTACACGATTTACGCAAACATTATTTAAAAGTGTTACAATCAAATTGAAATTATTGACACAATGCGAATGAATAATTTTTAAAGAGTTCTTCATAAATCGGGAACATAAAACTATCTAAAGGAAATTTATTTGCCAGAGAACATCCTTAATGACTCCATGTTTGAACTTGAGCAAATTTTTATATGGGAAATGTAGCTGTTCCGAACGCCACCGCAATTCTATTATTGAAAGTAGACAGAGCTTTGATCCTACTGATAACAATTAATATAGATGCACACCATGATGTGTGAAGACGCATCGCTTATCTGTATCTATTTTCTCTGGAAAGTCCAAATTATTACACGCAGAAACATACTCTTGTAATATTTAGAATATTAACTTCTAATTTTTGCTATGCTCCGTTGTAGTCAAGGGACAGTCTTACTTTATACTAAGTTTTGCTATGTTAACATAGAAATTTTTATGATTCTATATAATAATCAGCGATCGGTTACATCGTAAAAATGTGCTATTTTAAAATTTAGATGCGTATTATAAGAAATTTAATAGACTAAATTAGAATTTATGTCATATTTCTTTAATAGATTTCTTTAAAACTATCTGAATTAAATCTTGTAATCTTGTAAAATGTAAATAAATATATACAAAAGAATATATATATAATTTTGCAGTGGATAGAGATCGAACCTGCAGAAGCCGTGCACATGCCGACTACCCCATTACCGTAACTTGTTTATACCTGCATTCGAAACGTCCTTTTAGGTAAGACCAATTGTAATAATAATTGAAATTATATTATCGAAATAAAAACATTAAAAACAAATTATCGACATGCGAATATTATTGATTAGATTAATGAAATGTTCTAGTAAGAATAAAATGAAAGATAATTATGTGACTATAAATTTCAGTTTAAATTAATATTTCTTACTCCTACGAACAAAATTTACTACAAAGTATAATATAAACTCTAATTTAGTCTATTAAATGTTCTTAGAATAAGCATCTAAATTTTGATATAGCACAATTTTTACGATGAAATATGACATTGTCTCTCGACTACCAGGGAACATAGCAATTTTTGCTACATTAACTACAGTAAATTTTGCTAGACTGTTTTTCTCCGTATAAACTTCGGTTATCCACATAGAACAATAGAGGTTGATATTCCCAATATAATATTCAAACAATTTACTCGACAATTTATTTTCCTTACCTATTGTAATGCAGGTAGACCAAAGGAGGACGCCAATATGTGTTGGAACGTCAGGGAACGTAAAATTCCCATTATAGCATTTAGTTATTATCTTGACCATTCATTTGCAAGCAGAAATTTTTCGGGTAAACTTAGGGAAAAATATTGGTGAGCCTCCAAATTTTCGTAATTAACATTGGAAATATATCTATGTATATATCAATTTTCAATGGATATAGATATAGTTGCAATGTATTTCGTGGGGCGCCTCTTTTACTACCTGTGTCGGCGCGTTTCCAGACTATGCATACTTACATTTGTATACTTTAGCATTCGTATTGCAATACATGTCTTATAGACACAATTTAGCCTTAGCCGAAGTAGTTATATTTTCACTCGAGAATCAGGGGGGGGGGATAAGGTATAAAGGTAGGACAGGGTGCAGAGCCATTGCAGTTGCTTACAAGCTACCTTCACCTTCGCATCTTCTTTCGAACAGAGTGAGTCCAAGTGATATTTTGTTGAATACATTTTGCTGTTCCTTACATCGCCAGCCACAATTATTGAATCAAACGAGAATAGAGCATTTGAACTGTTCCATATTTTTGTCATCTTAATAAATTAATCAAAATGGGCTCGTGGGTCTTCAATGCAGATTATAGTAACGCAAAAAATATCAGGCATCTTCTGGATGGTGGAGCTGACTTGAATGTGTGTGGCCCATTCGGAAATAACGCGTTGCACATGGCCGTAGTAAGGCACAGTGCTGAACACTCGAGTTTGGGTTCGATTTATCTGTTGCTTCATGCCGGGATCGATGTTAATTTGTTGAACGGATTCAATCAAACAGCATTGCATCATGCTGTTCGTTACAGATTTATAGACGTCGTAGAGACTCTTCTGCAGCATGGCGCTGAGGTGGACCGAGAGAATAGTGATACTAGCTTGTTAACTATAGCTGCAAACAACAAGGACGAAAAACTATTCAAGCTTCTTCTAGACCACGGCGCCAACGTGGATTTTAAGAACAAAGATGGCACATCACCGATGTTTGATATTGGATTTCTCAACGATCCTTCGATTATGTCAGCGGCCATAAAAAGAACAAGAAACATCAATCATGAGTCTATGTTATATGGTAATCCTTTGTGTCACGCCGTAGTTCGCGGGAATGTAATCCTCGTGCAGATGTTGCTGAAAGCTGGTGCTAATCCATTTCTTTACTCGGAATCTAGATTTTCTTCTCTTCTACTTGCGTCAATTTTGACGAGTTCAACAGGCACCTACGATATCGTGAAAGCCCTATTGAAAAAGGGAGCGAAAGTCAACGATCACGGTGTATTATGTGGACTAACACCGTTGCTATACGCTGTTAAGAAATGTGGTCTTAAAATCATCAAACTTTTAACCGACTATGGAGCTGATTTCACAGCAACGGGTAAGGAAGACAATAGTGCTTTGCACTATGCAGTGGAGAATCCAAATGGAGAAGCCATCCATTTCGTTCTCGATAAGGGTGTGGATGTGAATGTTAAAAACAACAGGGGTAGAACAGCATTACACATTGTAGCGGAATATTATGGAGATAAAATTGGCCCTGACATATGCAATATTCTTTTGGACAGGAGCGCAGACATCTGGTGTGAGGATAACGATGGAGAAAGTCCGATATCGCTGTTTCTGAAGGCTGGGCAGTGTTCGTACATTACACAAGGGCAATCGATAGAAATTGTCGAATGGCCATTAATCGCACATATAGCGAAACTAGAGTATTGTAATTTTGCTTTTGATCGGCATGTCCTAAAACTGATCAGAAGGGACCCAGTCTTCGGAGAATACTACGAAGATTGCAAGCGTGAAATTAAAAAAATGAAGCGCCAAATGGTATACAACCATTTTTCCATATTAGATATTACGTTTGCGAGTGAGGAACAGATGTCTGCGTTGGCAAGAAATAAGGATTTGGTGACAGTTATTAATAAGTTAGATCCAGTTTTGAGTGAGGAACTGCATATATACTTTCCCAGGATGCTCGTAAAACTCCAAACTGAGATGTGGAAACAGAATCAATTAAAAAAAGTTCAGAAAATTGTAAGCGATATTATGGGCTTTTACAACCCATCGCATCCGGTTTGCAAAACCATAGCGAGTCTCTTAAAAGTGGAAGACTTAAAAAATGTTTAAAAGCATTTGCGAGCTTATGTTTTCCAAAATTAATCAATTTATTGTACCTTTTTTGTTATACATATAAAAGATTAAAAATGCGCTATTGAAATCTCTTTCTTTTATGAATATCAAGCTTACTTTTTTCGAAAGTAGCTTACCTGTTTCGGCATAAGCCAGGTGTAATTATTGATTATTAAGTAGAAAATTAGTTTCTATTTATGCAGTTATCTATTTTTCTGCATTAGTGCTCGATGATTCTGCTTATCGTTTCGCAGGAGCTAAGAAATCGATTACAGATCTTACAGAACTATGTGAGCTATGTGCTTGATTAGAAGCGGCGATCACATTTCTTTCCATAGAGCCTCTTTTCTTTCATTGCGAACAGATTCGAAGAGACGCTATTTCATGGCTTCACATTGGCACACACGGGACTATTTAATTTCGTATGTGTAGTTTTCTGTAAATCTTAATTTATAGTCTTGTGCAGTGGTGGCTGATTAAATTAATATAAAAAATGTTATAATACCTTTTATATTATACTTTTTAAATGTGTGTATATATATGCTAGTATAAGTATCAATATTAATATGTATAAAGATATTGACATGAAAAAAAAATAAAATATAGTTTTATAAACATACATATGCATAAACGGCTTTTCATTTATCCCAAAAATAATTAGCTATCTAATTTTTATAATTTTTTTTACATTACAGATTATAATTACAGACTATCTTTTCATGTAAGCCAGTCTGGGGCAATATGCACCTGTTTTGTGTGTATGTGCCTAACTATTCACAGTCTGCACTACACTGGGCTAAGTTGTGACAAGATCTGCCAGTTTGTATCAATCTGAGTCATGGCTGTGCCAAGTCTGCCAAATGTTATACCATTGACACAGACTAGCACAGATTTGGTAAAAATTTATTTTTACCGGAGGTTCTGATTATTTTTTGAATTCCTAACAATACAACACGTCCCTATTGTACATGTTTTAGTTCTTGGTTTTATATATACGACTTACATTTTATGTATTTAGACAAACTTTTTCAGAGAATGATATACACATTGGGTGATAGCAAAAGATTCTATGATGGAATTGAAGTTTTCATAATAAATTTTCCATCGAAAGAGTTTTTAAATCATTACATTAAATAGAACAGTTTCATATGTTATCCATTTGTAATATCGATGAAGTTCATTGTTTAGGCAGGGCAGCTACAAGGATTTGGGTGTTCCGCGGTTACCGCCCATCAAAATCGCGCGACATTTGTTGTCAAGATTGCGCTTCTCGCAGGTTTGCAGAGTCTCCTTGCGCCTTTAACCGTATTATAGTTTTATACCACGAGCCGCTGGAGAGAATTGTAACGACCGCAGCCTACCACGGCTCTGTAAGTACTCGCGACGCACGATACCGACTACTTTTAACCCGCACGTACACAGTTTTATTTTTATTGTTAGATTAGTTGGCTGGTGTTTTTAATTTTGTATAGATCGTCGAATTGTGCCGAATCCACTGCCTCATCAAACTAAATAAACGCAGTGTTCGAGTTTGTGAATCCAACAGCGAGTATAATTCATTTTGATCATGAAAAACAATAATTTGTCACGAAAGCATTAAACCTAAAACTTGGTAGAACAAAACAAAACTTATCTCTGTTGAACACTTTTGACTAGGAATGATTATTTATAATAGATAACAATGGAGAAATGGTAAAGACGCTTTAACCCTTTTCATACCAAATGTCATAAAATTCAAATTGATATTTGACAGCACAACTTTTTATGAAAAACATCACGGAAAAAATATGTTACATAGCGTTTTCGATTCCTCAGAATCGCTGCTTTCGAATGGCTCTGTCAGATTTGACCTAGAATGAAAACTGGGCCCGGTAAGGCTCTTTTTTCAAAAAAACTGATTTTTAAAGTATTTTTTTATATTTTATTTTTGTGGTCGAAAAAATATTCTCAGACCGCTGTATTCGCAATAAAACGTGTTATAGATATCGACTTTTTCGAACCTATTCGGAATTTTTTTGAAATTTCATACGGCGGATTCAAAATGACGGTCAAAATATAATGTTCATACATAATAAGCAATTTTATGCACATTTTTCAAGGGGTTCCGTATTAATTTGTAAAAAATGTTTGTAAATAGGTTTTTTATAGTGTATTCCACCATTTTGAATTTTGATAAAGCAGCAACATAATTTATGTATTGGATCTCATCTTTTATTAAACAGGATCAAATTTCTTGAGAAATAGGCGTAAAAACAGAATTTTCTTACATTTTTGGACTATTGGCCGCCATATTGATTTTCAATGAAGCCGAATCATGACTGATAATTTTTAAAGAAAATATACTATAAAAAACCTATTTACAAACATAATTTACAAATTAATACGGCATTCCTTGAAAAATGTGCATAAAACTGCTTTATACATATATATATGAAACATTATATTTTGGTCGCCATTTTGAATCAGCCATATGAAATTTAAAATAAATTTCAAATAGGATCGAAAGAGCGGCTAACACATTTTGTTGCGAATACAGCGGTCAGAGAATATTTTTTCGACCTGTAAAATATGATTTTCTAAAAAAAAACTTTAAAAATGGGTCATTTTTTTTTAAATGGGCATTACCGGGCCCAATTTTCATCTTAGGTCAAATGTGACAGAGACTATTTTTTCGTGATTTTTTCATAAAAAGTTATGGGGTCAAATATCAACTTGAATTTTATGACATTTGGTACGAAAAGGGTTAATATAAGGTAACAAAACCTGATACAATTTACGTGAGCAAAGCACGAGAATCCCGCTTCGCTTTTTGCATGGTTTGCATCGATGTCAGTGTTGGAACGCTATCAGCGCGCTATAGTTCATACTTATATATTTCTTACAAATTGTGATAAAAAATGTCATATTGTCGGAACCAATTACTGTGAATAGAATTAAGTTTAAAAGATAATACCTATTTTGAATTACCTACTGAAAGATCTCAATTTTTTTACAAACTTAGAAAATAGAAGAAAATTTGATATTCTACAGTTAGAATTTTTAAAATCTGTAAAATTAAGGTACAGATATCAGGAATTTTCATACGATTGTGAAATATTCAATTTATTTGAAGTTGGCAGTTGGCAATCAATAATATTAAATATCCTGTTTTATGCAGAAAGCTGCATTGCCAACTTGAGGTATAGTACATAGTTGCAGCGCATTCTAACATAAAATTACAGAAGCTGTAGGTTAGAAAAGAAAAGTGAATTTGATTTTGATCGTCGTGTGATTTTAGTGAAGTAAGCTCTATATCATCTGAGTCGGTACGGTATTACACGGCAAACACGAGCATCAAATTAACTTTCGCGAGACTATTATTTGATCAAAAAATACCATATAAGTAGCACTAACACAGTTACTAAAATGTGTTAAAATAGTAAATTTAAAAGTCATATCATAGACGGTAAAAGACAAAGAGGCTAAGGTTAAGATGTACCAATTTACAGTGAAATTTCGACCGTGACAAAATGGAAATTAGTTATAAAGCAGTATTCAAAATCTTAACCTAAACATGGATTATCTTGGTGAATTTATTGCCTTGGGCATTGATAGTATAATATTTGGAATATGTTTGAAGCAATATTTTTATTGCAAAAATTCAATAACCGCTGTCAAAGTAAGTATTATCATTTTATGAATTTGTATTGTAGAGTAAAAAGCTTTAAATGCAAATTACAAATCTGTTTATAGGATGCTGAATTTCATGAAGTCAGCGATAGTCTAAATGATCTTCTATTAAGAAGTTCAGAAAATAAAATTGATTATGTTGCAATCAGAGGAGCGGTTAAACCAATTGGTGAACCGATTCGTAGTATCAACAATAAGGATATCACTGGGGTCATCCAAAAACTCAGTGTAAAAGAACATGTCGTTGTTAGAACAACGTCTGGTTACTGGTACGTTAATTAAGGGTTCATAAATATTAAATATATTTATATATTTATAGAAGTGAATCCATTTATAGTGTTTAAGTATGATTATTAGAAAATGGTTTGCAGGTCTGATCAAGAACATACAATGCAAGAAGTTTTTAATTCTGTTCCATTTGTTCTAAATAAGGGGCACCATCAAATAGAAGTAGTTGATGCAATGGCAGCTGAAATCTTGGATATGGAAACCATTTCTGATTTCTTTGAACCAAGTGCTCCAACTTTTGTTGATTATTTATGGGGATTTTTTACTGGTAAAAATCTTACATATTATTATTACTTTAATTCAAATGTTATAGAAATATGTTTGATTAGGACATAGACAAAGAGGTCTACAATCTACGGAGGAAATGTTAAGAGAAGGATCAATTATAACTGGAATTGGTGAATTATCAAAATCACAATCGAAACCAGATTCTTTAGTTCTACAACCACCAATAAATGGTACACCATATTACCTTACAACCATGTCCCTAAGTTCACTCCTTCGAAAACTGGATGATCGAAAAAAAATTTATAGGTATAATATAGAATTATTGTTATTCATATTATAATGATATATTATAGATAGTGTTTTAAACGTGTTACTTTTACTATTGTGTTTAATTGTAGATGGTTATGTTTAATGTTTGGTGCGATTGGATTATTTATTGGTGGTATGGTAGTAAGACGTTATTTAAAAGACAAAGAAGAACAAAGATTGGCTAACGAATTACGAAATACTTTAGAAGAATCTCGGAAAGAAAGAAGACAAAGAGTGCGGGACAAGGATCTTCGTGATGATCAATTATGTGTCGTATGCCGCACAAACCCTCGTGAAATTATTCTATTACCATGTGGTCATGTCTGCTTATGCGAAGACTGTTCTATTGACATTGCAAGAGACTGTCCAATTTGTCGAAAGTTTATTAGACAAAGGAATGCTGCCTATATTGCTTGAAAATTAAAGAAATTTTTTGATTTTATAAAGTTTAAGGAATATTTTTGTGATTTGGATGAAAATAAGAAAAAAATAAAAACGTGGAAAGAGCCTAATGTTTTGAAAAATATAACATATTATTTATTTCTTGTTCATAAACTTTTGTTTTAAAAATCTAAATTATTTTTAGCTTTATACATCATTTCTGGTAACATTAAGGAAGGTTTTACCTTTTTAGCATTTGCTTTAATCACAATTGGTTGATCTGATGCCTGGTTTGCATCATTTGAATGATCCGCTAATTGTGATTCCTGATGTTCAGGTTCTTTCACTGTTAACAAAGATAATTGTTTTATAACAGTGTCATCACAATGTTCCACTGTGGATGATGATGGTTGAGTTTTTTCTACATCAGAGAAATTTTTTAATTGTGATTCTAAACTTGCAGGTTTTTTTGCTGTAGATGAAGATGGTGGTTTTTTATTTGTATTATCATCTGGATGCTCTTTTGATTGTGCTATTAGATTTTTTAGTTCTTCCTCTGTTGGTAATGCTGGTTCTGGATCATCCCTTGTTAGTAGATACTTGAATAGGCTTATATTGAATCCTTCGTCTGAACTGGAGCCTGAATCATCTTCTGCATCATTTGATTCAATGGTACTAGGATTGCTACGATTACTTCGATTAACATTGGGCCTTAATCTTGTAGGACACTTACAAACTACCATTTCTTTCTTTTCTTTAATTTGAATTGGTGGTTCATGATCACTACTATCATCATCAGATTCATGAACAACTGCTTTTGATGAATATGGTACAGAACTGTCCATTGCTGCTCCACAGGCTGATTCTTCATCAAATAGATTTGCTTCTGACATTGAGAGAAATGAGTCTCCTGTATCTACATCCTGCAATGTAGATTCAGGAACTTTTGATCCACAGTTTGAAGAACAATTTCCACCACAAGTTCTAGCTTTTTTTTTATTTTCTCTTTTAACTTTTCTTTTACTTCCATCAGAAGGTTTTTTTTTACTTTTATTTTCTGATCCATCAAGAACTGTAAGACCCATTATCCTTTTAGCTTTATTAGATTTTCCAATGCCTAATTTTGGCATACCTGTATTCAAACCTTCAAGTAAAACACATGCTTTACATATTTCCTGACTTGCAACAAACCCACAACGAGTGCACTTTCGCCTTGCAGGAAATTTCACTGTGTCTTTTACTTTTATTGTTTCACCTAAAAAATATACGTTAGTAAGGATAGATGGAAAACCATGATATACATTTTTATAAAATATAGAAAATTATTTACCTGAATGAATAATATCGAGTATACATGATGGTCTAACTCTTTCAACTTCTTTAATGTATTCTCTAGTGTGTCCTCTATATGCATTAGGTGAATATGAACACTCTGTTGAAAAGTAGACCAGTTCTTTATAATGCGCGTACATGACAATTTCCTTTTCATATGCATACTTTAAGGGTTTGCATCGAGGAATAGTACCTTCCCCTTCCTATAAAAATTACTTATTAAGTTTTTTTTATTCATAAATAAAGTATTATAAACTTTTTACAATACTAACTGTAATAATATGGGTACATCTTGTCAGTCTTGCAAGATCACCCCTTAAAACATTCATTATGATAGTTTCAGCAATATCATCAGCATTGTGGCCAGTAACAATCATATCTGCTCCTATAAGTGCAGCACCTCTATCGAGAGCCTGTCTTCTAAATACACCGCAAAAAGTACAATTATTTTTACGACCAATTTGAGCAACAATCTCATCCATAGTCCAGCCATACAAATCCTTGTATGATAAAACTTTCAAGGGCAACTGATAGTCATCCCTATTCTGTTTAACAGTTTCAAGACTGTCATCCCTATATCCAGTAATGCCTTCATCAATAGATAAAAGATATAAATCTAGTCCATAATCATAACGCTCATTTAACAGTTTCAGTACATAAGCCAGTACTGTGGAGTCTTTTCCTCCAGAAGCACCAATTGCAACTTTGTCTCCCTTTTTAAATAATTCTCCTTTTACTATTGTAACATGTATTTCTGTTTCAAAGGCAAAGTAAAAACATTCTTTACACAAAGGATCTCCAGTCTTTGGTCTCTAAAGATAAAAAATGCATAAAGTAATGAAAAATATATAAAGTTAAACATAATTTGTTAAAATAAATTTTAACTTACTTTTAAAACAGCTTGTTTGCCACAATTGTCAACATTACAAATAACCGGCATTTTGAAAAATTATAAAATAATCTTAAAATAAATTACTTCAAAAATAATAAACTTAAAACTTAAAATAAAATAAAATAAACTTAAAAAATAAACTTCAAAAATAATCAATATCAAATTAATGAAAATGTCGTCTCTCGTAACAATAGATACGTGACATTGTTGACAGCTGCCTACATAACCTTTAATTGAAATTCATACACACGCACATCACACGTGCTAATTATAATCAGACTACTGTGCTACTGTCTACAGTGTAAGAAAAGGAATACTTACATGCTCTACATAAAGCTCCTAGAAGATAGCACCCGGAAATCTAGAATCCTAATTTACTAATTATAAATCGATTGCGCATAAAAAAAAACGATTAAAAAGATCTATGCAAATCTTTCGCGCAAACAATATTAACAAAGTTATTGCAAAAAATGCTTCGGGTGCCAATGGAATGCATAACCGTATTATACAATACTTAA
>UELV01178089.1:0-10451 GCA_900490015.1 Megastigmus stigmatizans | reverse complement strand
CCGTCATAAGCTGTGCAGAAAGTCCGTAGCCGCCTGGTGGAGACTTCCACAAGTGCTACTTTTTCATTCTGAAAAATTTTACCACGATCACAAAAGTTATAGGTTAACCGGCAACCGCGCTTTTAGACTCAACGAGTTAGGCGAGTATAGTGTTGTTGTTGATGCTCGAGGAACCTGGTCGAGTCGACCAGCTTGTCGTCACGTGACCTTCATAAAAACAATCGCGAAGCGCCTTTACATATATTCGCGATTTCTGAACAAATGAAAACATAGATTTAGCATCTACTTACTAAATTATTACTATACTTTATATCAAATATTAAAAGCTTGGTATACCAATTTCAAAAGTAATATTTTTTAGTATATAAATAACTGATTTTACTATACTGTTTAGCAAAATTCATAATATTATTTACTAAATTAAAAAATAAAGTTATTGAAATTTTACTGCGTATAATTTTTAGTATACACGTTAGCAATTTTTAGTTACTACTCTAATCATTTTTCAGTGTCAGGACTTGCGGAAATTATTGAATGTATGCTAATAACTTTTATAATTATTGTAAAGTTTCTCATAATTTGACTCTGTCTCGCCATTAGTGAAAATTATAGTAATTTTAAAGAGAGTATTTTTCTCCGTGCATGTTAAAAATCGACGAGTAAAACGCGGAAAAGGAAAATCAATTGTTTTGTTCATTTATTATTTGAGTTTCGATATTGCGCATCGGGTCGGGAAAGTTGATCCATTTGCTTTAACTTTTTAGCTGAGCATAAGCTTTGAGTACGCAAACATATATTCCTGGCCCTCTCACATTTTATGTTTGCATTATATTATATATAACGCGCGTGCGGGAGTGCATTCATTCGTGCGAACGCGTGCGTACGACCACGCAATGTCAACCCGTACAGTGCCTTTACCGTGTAAAGCTTTTCGATGCTGTATGTGTCTGTGAGCGTGTGTATCTGTGCGTGGTATGTGGTCGGTACCAGGATGACTGAAATAAAAGGATCCGAACATCCTACTTTCTAAAAATGTTATAATGCCAACTGCAAAAGTGCATGTCTGTATCGACGACTGTTGCAATTTTGTATATACAATGTGTTCTTCCATAATATCAATGATAATCCAGAAAAATGCGCTGATAATTAAGAGATGTTGTTTCTTGGTATTTTAGTTGTAACAATTCACTGCTATTAATCGTATTTTCTGTTTATTTATACCATCAATAATAATTATTCTTATATGATGATACCTCTTTTTGCTTCCTATAGAACAAATTCAAAATCTTTGAACCAATCTGATCGATTTTCTAACATTTGGACACGTGTGCAAATTTCAGGTAAAAAAGACCCGCAAAAATCTTATATACTCTAGCCGATGGCTGAAAGTGTCAGAAAAGAGGGAAAAGAGCAGGGGAAAAAGTAGGGAAAAAGGTAGAAAGCGAGATAACGCGATTCAGCTAAAACCAAAGAAAGTGCTGAGCTACGAGCCATGCAGCCCGGGAACACAAAGCAAATGCAAATGAACAGTAATTTGGGTAAAATCGATGCAAGTGGTCAAATAGATTCGAAGAAACTATTATATATCCGTGAATATAAACAGAGGCGGCACTGCGGACCCACAGCATGAACAGCACTTAACTTGGGTAAGTCAGGCATAATAGAGGTTCTCCTTCTCTGTTTCTCTCTCTCTCTCTCTCTCTCTCTCTCTCTCTCTCTCTCTCTCTCTCTCTCGCTCTCTCTGCAGCGAGTCCGTAAATCCGCGCGCGCGCGAGCACAAGAAATCCCGCGGGTCCTCGTACTTTATCATGTTTATAGACTCTCGACGGTCCGCGTGCTCGCAGCGACGAGCCTTACTGCGAACTTGATTAAGCACGGGTAAGTGCAATTAGAGGGGAGGGATTCCTAAAAAGCACTCGGCGCCCACTACAAAAGATAAGAGAGAGAGACGAGAGAGATAGAGAGAGGGAGAGAGTACGCCACCATGCTTACGTTTCGAATATCGCTTGCTTTCGCTCGCTTTTTGCGTAAAACAATTTGCGTCGAACGAGTTTTACTCGTTTACGGAGAAGTGGAAAACTAGAATAATTGAATCGCGCATTTAATTGCTTTGAATGCCCCCTTCGCTGCAATATGTAAGACACGGACTTCAACTTTTTAATGCGTTTAATGGTCAATTTAATGGCTGGGGCTATGTTTTTTAATTCCCGGTACTCTTTTGCGAAAAAAATTGGGTTTTGAAACAAATTCTGCGATGCTCGATACTGAACATTCAATATTTAGTTCGAAAGCTTAACATTCTCGTTATTTCTTATATTTTAATTGATTTATGATATTATTTAATTTGTTATCTCATATGTTTTGTTTTTATTTTATTGTATTTTATAGTAATTTGTATTTTTTTATAGGTGTGGAGATTGGATGTCATTTAATTTTGATGATTTTTAACAAGTTAGTTACATTTGCTAAAAATTTTAAACGTTGGATATCTGTAAAGGAAAGATATTAGACGCTAAAACCATTTATGAAGTCATATATTAGTTCAGCATAAGTTAGTGGAATAAAAAACTTAATTTCAGTTATAATTGCAATATAACCCAGTTATACATGCTGAGAATAGTAATACTAAATTTAAACAGTGCAAATCCGGTCACTATCCAATACTTACTGTATGTCACTGAATAGAAAACGGCATGCATATACACTCATTTTTCTACAGTAACCAGATTTACACTAATTTAAGTTTAGTTTATGCGATTCTTAAAAGCAAACGTTTCAATTGTTACTCAGTTACAGTTTTTGTGTTCTATCATTAAACTTTTAGTTAACGAAATAGAAGGAATTACCGTCACGTACCCAGTTTTTGATCACTTAAGAACGCGCCGCGTATTTATGTCTAGATATAAATAAAATAACAGCATTAAGGTTTCATCTTTCGTTAATAAATACAGTAACAATTGGTAAGTAATCGAAAACAAATTTAGTTAAGCAAAAAATAGGTTAGGGAGTAGTTTTTAATCATGACATTTAAATACGTGGAACAGTTTTTGATCAGAAAAGGAACCAAATTTTGATCAAAGTTTAGCCGTTTACGACGGTAGTATATTATAATAGAAATCGCAATCCTATAATCATAAATCAGCAAGCAATGTAAACAGTAATTATAAAAATTGTATGATTTGTTTATATTTCCTGTTTATTATAACACTTTGATATTAGCTAACTTTTTAATTAAATATTAATTTGTAAAACTGTAGCTATCGAAGGTGCAGTAAATGAAGTATTGAATACCATCCATTATTTTGGGCTACCAGAGCACAGAGCTTAGTTCCAATTTAGATGCGTATCATAACCCATTTGTTGTTATCGTCTCCAATTTACCCAAGTGTCTTGGTAACCATTCCTAACCCAAACTGTAACTATCTTGAGAAATTTCTCTCCTTGTGTAGATAATAGCTACCCAGCTCTTTTTTGTAAATTAGCTTAATTTTGTGCCCTCTATTTAAGTGACCTGCATCAATATTAAGAACTTGTATCTTAGAATCTTGAACAAAAAGACAATCAATTTTTATTAAATGTTGCCCAAATAACATTCTTGAACCCTTTTCAGTGCATTTATATCAATACATAAAATTATTATAAAACAACAGGACGCAACTATTCAATTGATATTGATTTATAAGATTTCTTCCTGTGTTAACACGCGATTGGTTTAAAATGAATATCAAAGATAAATAGTCTCTATTAATATTAATAATTAATTTTTACTAATCATAACATTTAATAAATTTTTTAAAATCCAAGAATTAGTTTGCTACGTTGATTGCTTTCGGAGCTTTAAATTTGATTTTTGATGAAAGCAAAATGAGAAATCATTTACTAAACATATTTACACATAAAAAATTATTAATGTTTCCGATAATAAGTAATAAATATAAATTTAAAAGAAATTAAATATTTTCATGTAATAAATAGAAATAATATAATTTATTATCATTTTGGAAAATAAACTGAACAAATCATAAATTAAAAACCATTTCAAGAAATGTTTGAAAAATTGCTAGAATGTTATAATGAACAAATTCATAAAATTGACTCAGTACAAAATTCTATAATAATGGAAGTTGAAGAAAATGAAAAGAAACATATGCGACCATTAAAATGAATTTAAATGTTTGAAATGAGGCCATTTCAAATCTTTAAAGTACGGTATATTCGCCTTATCGTAAAACAAACTTAATGGCATTAAAACTGTGCCACGAGGTGTTCAAGAGATCATTTTCAATTAATCACAGTACATACTATTATTTATATTTTACAAATTTACATTCCAGAGTTATGCTTATGTACTCTGATAAAAGAGATTTAAATACTTACATTAAAAACATCTATCGTAATGAAGCATTAGCAAACTGCTACATACTGATTTCCGACATACACTACAAAAATGTAAAGCTAAACTTGCTGCATTAAAATAGGCTCATCACCCGTTTTCGAAATTCGGGTCTCTGCTTACACTCGTACTTATAATAATAGCAGCATATTTTGGTTTCTGCAACCTCATTTACATATTTTAATCCAAACTCTCATTTTCCTGCTTGCAAAACTTCTTACGTAAGCAAGTACTATTATCTATATCTACAATTTATCTATATTTATTTATTTATTAAAATTATTTTATTTATTTAGAAAATAAATTAATTCATGAAATTCAATAAACGTTTAAACTACATTCTCGTTCAACAATGACGTGCCAAGCGATAACAGTTTGCCAGACTCGCAATAAACGATTATCCCACTAACAAGTGTTGTTGCCAGTTTCTCAAAAAGTTTACCAAAATTACCACTCGCTCTCTCTCTCTCTTACCACCCTTAAGCATGCAAATAACGATTATCCAACGATAAACGCATTCGCGAAAGTATTATTTGCGCAGCACTCATAAAAACGGGAAACAAAAAAGAGCAGCGCCCTTTCTCCACTCCAATCGCCTAACTTTCGATCTCTTCTTGTAACTCCGCGAATGTGCTTGACTTTGTGTATAAGAGGCCAGGAGAGGGTTTAGTCGGTTTCTATATGGATGGGCGCGAGTGTGTGCGTGTTGTGCTCGGTTAATCGAACATTCAAGACCGCAAGCTAGCGCGTGTAAATAGACAGAGAAGCGCGCGCATACGAGGGTTACACATATTGCGAGACTGTGGGGTGAACAGCCAATGACTTGTCTTGCTCTCCGTGTACTCAAACGCTTCTGGATGTTCGAAAATGTATGCAATACAAATGTATGTGGAAAATACGCTGACAAAAAGGTTATATTGAAAATTACTATGGTCCATAGAAAGCGTGGAGCATACTCTGAAAATACTGAGAAAAATGATTAAGTTACATTATATATAATTATTGATTAAGTCACTAACTATCGACATTGAAAGCTTGAAATCGGACCTGTGTAAAAATGATTTATATATAATTATTTGTTTGTTTGTATGATTATAAAAATCTCAAAAACTACTTACAACGAAATTTTGATATGACACATTTTCGGCATCGTGGAGTAACGTAGGCTAGGTTTTGTGTTAAAATATATAATAAATTATGAAAAAAATGAATCAGGGACTACTTTAATATAGGAGAATAAAGGCGTGCGGCTGTCGGCCGGCGGAGTACTCATGCAATTGCGCGCTACCGCGTGGGGAAGTAGAATCGCACGTCTGCTACCAGGCGACGACGAACAGCTTTTGGCGAAAACGTACCTACACATTAGTCGCCGAGGATATAAATAGGAGCGTGAAAACCGCTGTCGAGCAACCCGATTATGAATAAAAATTTTATTTTCTCCAACTTTCGGATATTCCTTGCACCGACCTTGCCTCAAAATAGGAGCTCCTATTATTCTATTAAGAAATCTTAATCCCCCTAATTTATACAATTGTACCAGGTTAAAAATCAAAATTATGTGATACAATATTATAGAAACTACTATTCTCACAGGCCCTTCAAAGGGTGAAATAGCACTAATTCCTCGCATCCCTATATGATCCCTACTGACTTACCCTTCAAATACAAAAGACTGCAATTTCCTGCCAAACTTTTTGCTAGTACAATTAAAAAGTTGTAACGTCGTACGCCATTTACTACAATATTATCGAGGTTTCGCTCGAAATCGTCTAAAAAATCGTCGAGTGGTATTTGCTCGATTTGCACGCTATCTAATTAACGCAATACGTGAGCTCGAATCCCCAACACCTCGTCGCGTGAAAAAATTTGAGGCGCGTCTTTAAAACCGTTACCTGGTTCGTAGAAGTATTCTACGGTTCATTTGCCGGTTTAATTTTATAGCCTACGCACTCGATTGAATTTCTACTATAGGGAATTCCCCGTACTAATCGCTTACCTGCCCCAAATTGGAGTGTTTTACAACTATTCTTTATTTTTAAGCAATCGTGTATATATTCGAACTCCTCGTCAAAATACCTGCAGTTGGTATTTTTTTTCAAACACTGTCTATAGAAGTTCGGCGGTTTTTTCGCTATTTCTCTTCTATTTTTTTTTTGTTATTAATTGTTACCTTAACTGGCACGTATTCGTTTATAATTTTACTGCTAGAAATTCCCGGTTTATTTTCCCTATCATCGATTATACTCACGTAGTTTTCTATACATATTCCAGATGGTTCTGGTTTATTATTCTTCTTATTATTATTTTTTGTTAAACATTTGTCTTTTTTGCTATTCACTTCTTTTATTTCATTCGTGGCTAAATTATTTACAATATTAGGCTGTTTCTCGATTATCGCTTTGCCTAGATTAATATTCTTTCTTAACGCGATTTTTGCTTTCCTACGCGCTTCTCTTCTGATTCTATTTTTCGTTAGCTTATCTATGTATTCGGATTGCACAGTATTATTATTCACCGCGCCTAAGATTTCACGTTCGGTTTTTCTCGCTTGCTCCGGTTGATTTTGTTTTTGTTTTTTATATTGAAAGTTTCTTAAATTCTCTGCGTTCCATTATTCTGTTTACGGCGTCTCTTACGATTAACTCGGTTCTTTCCTATTATGGGATTCCCGGTAAAATAACCGAAATTTTCGCTATCCACTGGAAACCAATAAAAAAATTGTTGTAGAGGTTAGATATGTGTTATTTTTTTTTAAAATAAACTACTTATTTTATTATTACTACTGAAACACTAAATTGCTAAATCGCAGGATCTAACAATCGCAACTACTTTCGCATTCTACTTGAAACTACAAAAAAAAATTTAATCTACTACGTTAATTCAGTGAAAAAATATAGCGGATCAAAAACACGATATCCCTCCGGGGCCTCCAAAAAGAAAGATTAATATGTGACGTCCGAGAACGACAAATGCCGATACTTTTTTTATTATGCGTACACACTTCGCGTTAAGAAATGCGTGTACGCTGCTCCTTTTTGAGCCAGTGTATTTGTAAACACTCTAACTCGGGACAGAGCTTTTGTATTATGGAAACGCGTAAGATTTTAACTGACTCGCAATAATGTGAACTTTATTTGTTCGTATTATTTTTCCCGATTTTTAATTATCCGTAAAATTTAGTTTTAATTGATTTTGTATATTTTTAAATTTTTATTTTTATCTTTACCTGATTAAAATTTAGAGCTAAACTATTCTTGTATAATTCCCGATTCTCAGGTTTTGGCTGAAGCGCCGACTTTCAGGTGTTGCCCGTTTATATTTAATATTGGTTCTAACCGTCAGTTAACACTAATAAAAGCCGAATCACTATCATTGGTAAGTAAAGGTTTTATCTGTTACCTTTGGTTGCAAACCATATATTAACAACCTATCCTTACAAACAATCCTGCCAGTTCGCAGTTGCTAAACGGTCTGGATTTGTTTATAGGCAGGTAAAAAATAGCAACTTTTCCAGCCTATCCTTTCGGTTGGTCTAAAAGTGCTTTTATTTATAAAATAGCAATTTTTCCAGACTATCATATCGGATGGTCTAAAAGTGCTTTTATTTTATTAAACAGCAACTTTTCCAGCCTATCCTTTCGGATTGTCTAAAAGTGCTTTTATTTATAAAATATCAACTTTTCAAGCCTATCCTTTCGGATGGTCTAAAAGTGCTTTTATTTATAAAATAGCAACTTTTCAAGCCTATCCTTTCGGATGGTCTAAAAGTGCTTTTATTTATAAAATAGTAACTTTTCAAGCAGGTAACGAATCTTATGTGTACCGAAACACAATACTAATGGTTTAAATTCCCAGGTCGATTGCAAATTCCAATGTGTGCAAATATTGCAGAGCACAAACTAAATGATTTCACGCATTTCTTTGTTGTAGTATTAATCGCAAGTAATATAAATCTAGACTGTCGCCATTCCAGGAAAATCATAATATAAAATGTTTATAAGAATTATAATTTAAAGCTATTGTGCTTAAATAACGCATATAAAGTATATCTATATATATAGTATTTTCGGGGCTTGTGCGATACCATCGGGCGAAAGTGAGAAAAACGTAAACCCTCTTGGGAAAACTCTCTGTTTTACATAACGCGCTTGATCGATATCGATTTTTACTATTAGGGTAGGTAACATAGAAAAATAGGGGAGAAACTTATATATATCTACTATAGATCTCATTAGCATCTTTGGAGTTACTTTTTATTTTAGTTTGAAAATTTCAATAATTCTATAGAATGGCGCACGACGTTACAAAGTCACACAATTAAAGGGTCAAACGTTTAAATCCGTAGGAATTGATTTACGTTCAGATTGTTTTTCTCATGGTCAATTATATTTGTGTGTAGTGTGTCGTGATTTGAAGTTTTGCGCACATAGCTTCGTGCTAGTTTCGTACTTATTTCAAAATGTTGAGGAATGAATCGTATGCATTTTCCAATCGGGCGTTTCTCGATTGACGATTGACTAATATTAAAAGGTACGTCGTATGGCGTAAGACCAGCAGCACGTCCTTTCACAGGCTTCTTCCAATCTCATATTTGGTACTACGATATTAGTTCATCTCTATGCGCCAGAGATCTCACAGTCGTAATTCGTTGAGTTGTTGATCATGCGTTGATGATGTATCCGCGTTTTCTCGTTGAGGCCATTCATGTTTTTCTGTAGATCCTCCACTAATTCCGTGACCTGCATCAATGATCTACATAGCGAGCGATCAGTTCGCGAATCTCTTCAATTGGTTCGTTATTCATATTTCGGTGCTTCTTGAGAAGACAAAATATTTCGATATAATCAATCTTTAAAACTGACACTTAGATATAATGAGTAGTCCTTATTATAACTGTAACTAAATCCTCTACATTTGAACCAGTGAAACAACCTAACATAAACGTCCAATTAGAAAAAATTATAAAAGCCACATGGCATTTTTTAAATAATACAAACCTCTTCTAAAATATACCAAAAAACCATATATTATACTCGCATTTGGAGTTAGAATATCAATTATGATTTTTATTTAATTAATGCGATACCTAATCTTTTCATATTTTAAGTTTCATTGTAAGTTTCTAATATTATTTTAACAGCGATATTGCCTTAAGGGGGTGTAAGTCCTATCGTTACCACTAAACTGTTTTACTGATTGGAACCTGAATAATTATTAATAACTAAATAAACGCAACAAAGAATGTCATATACTCAGACATTATATAGATCTATCATTTTTTAAGAAAATCATTTTTAATCAATTATTATATTACATCTTTGCATTATAGCGCGGGCGAAGCCGCGACGGGAGATGTAATCATGTATAAATTATATATAATCATATATAAACTTATATAAACTTATATAATTATATATGATCATATATAATCATATTATATAGTAGAAATTTTAAAAGGGTGCATATATATAGTATACAAGTGTAAAATAACAAACAAGACACTGTAGAAGTATTGTACTAAAACTTTTCTGTTTTATTATATTTATCTCATAAGTCTCTGTATGTACAGTAATCTAAAATAGCACAGCATAGTAAAACATTTGATGAGAAAACAGAAATCACTTCTCTTGTCAGTTCGAAATAACAATATGTCTTATTAAACAGTTTCAAAAGTCCCTTGAATCTCAAGACCATTTCCACATCTCCGAACCGACCGATACACTGTACGTCATGGTGTTCAAGGCAACAAGAGTTAACCTCCTTCGCACCATACGTGTATACGCACATGCATAGGTACGTGTCTATGGGGGCTGATGGTGCAACTAATTAATAAGGACGTCGTTATTGGCTAGGGCTCTGCCAGCGCATTTCGCACCAGAGTATGTGTGTGTGAGAGAGAGAGAGAGAGAGGGGCGCACCGATGGGAGGAAGCAGAGAGGGAACGCTATGGTGTGACGTTTTGTTAAACCCGTTCTCCTCCAGTCCTGTGTAGTTCAAGGAACCACGGTATGAGTTATTACACGTCGGTCTACTCCTCTCTCTCTCTCTCTCTCTCTCT
>UELV01178069.1:0-14234 GCA_900490015.1 Megastigmus stigmatizans | reverse complement strand
AAATTTTGAGATTATTGTACAAAAACTCCAAATAACTGAAAAATGTAAGTGAGTCCTATGGTACTCAGGTGAGAAATTAAGGGAATACGTTATAATTTTTTTTTCACTTTCTTTGCTTTTTTATGTCTTCTATTTAGTTTCTGACAGCCCTAAGTTAACGCAAGAGAAGAAATAGTTTACTTTTATCTGATCTATACATTCATTTTATAAATTTATGTGAAATATAGTAAACACTTGTGTTTTGGTTTCTAGATTTCAATACTGTCCCTTCTTAGTTAATCAAATATTGGTACCATAACAAAACCAATTATATTTATAAGTTTAGTCCGTAGTAAAATAAAATCGTAATTTTTTCAGTTTTACTAGTTTTACCAGTTTGCAATTACAATAGCTAACAGGTATTAAAATTTTCTAGAGTACCTCAAGTAGCTTTTAGACTCACGCTCCTTTACTTGAGCATTCAATAAAATAGCAGAATCGCAGCAAAGAATCAGCGCGAGCACACAATATCGCGTTACGCGCGAAAGAAAAGGGCGTTAAGTGGAAAAGTTTGAAGATTTGTACGGCGCGGAAGTTTAAAAATTAAGAGTGCGGAAGCTATGAGAGAATAGAAGAAACGATCGCAGAGAGTAAGGGGACTCATAAAGAGGCGGGATTAAGGGATGTAAAAAAGTATGGCTCGAGCGAGGGGTGATGCTAAGAGCCAATGGCCGGGTCCAAGTAGCGTAGATGTTGCTGTAATGATAATGAGGAGCACATTGGAATGCTTCGTTATGGATTCTCTCACTCTACGACTGCTTTTTTTCCTTCGCTTCTTTCGCTGTAGCCAAGAGAGCCTAATAAAATTTTCGTGTGTATTTCTCTTTTTGAATGAATACTAAATAATAGATAGATTATTCTGGCGAAACTGGAATCTCTTTAGACTCGTTATTATGTTAAGCGATAGATATAAGAAATCTTATTTGAGTTAAACTCTTCAATTAAAATGCGTTGAAATTGTGTATCGAAGAATTTTGAATGCTTTAAAAGACTAAATCTCAACAAACTTATTAGCAATTTATAGTAAATAAAATAACTATTCAAAGCATCGCACAACGAAAATAGAACATTCAAAGTACAATATAAAAAAAAGAAATGCAAATTTTAATCTAGTCACATTGGTCATCTGGGATACACGTATCTCGTATACGCTTTCATTCGCTCGCACTTCATACACACGTATATCATGCAAAAATACAGGCCGTCAGGTGCGCGAGCAAATAAAACCCACTGGCAAGTGACTTTTAGATGGGACGGCAAGTAATTGACCGTAATTTATATTACTCGCCATTGACATGTAAATCTTGCCTTAGCCCCACCGTCGGCATTCAGCCTTTCGCCTCGCCGCTATGCGAGACCTGTTTCGATCCGTCTTTATATTTGCGCCGTGTCTTCCCGCGCATTTATTTTCCCTTGGACCTGGAAAATCTACGAGTACGCGGGATGCATCGCATCGAAACACACGAGCGATCCTATTTCTAAATTCGATGTGCGATCGGAATGTCTTTCATTGATTTGAACGTTTGCAGAATCTTTTCGAAACTGATTGTTAGGATCAGTGTGTGTGTGTGTGTGAAAAGTTACAACAATGATTTTATTATTTTTTAAATATGTACTGCAAGGTGAGTTTACCTTATGAATTAGCTAGAAGTGATTTCTGTATAGTTTAAAGATCATAAGCAATGAAATATGAAATGCAAACTGTTCTCTGTAACTGTGATTACAATCTATTTTTTACTAACTCAACCTAGAACTTGTGCGTTTTTCATCGATTGAGATTTGGGTCGTATTCAAATAACTTCATTAAAAACTTTGACGATTTGAAGCCGATTGATATTTTAGTTGTAAATGTATAATCGGTTCGTTGTAAAGTATGGCACATAATCACGTAAATATATTTCTTAAATTGGACTCATAGATGAGGAAAGATTTCGATTTGTCTAGCGTATATCAATCACCACATGTACATTTATAATCTACCCAGTCGTCTGCTCTATATATCGATTAAAACTTTCGGTAAACCATTTACCATGGCATTTACAATGTGCACCATCCCTGAGACTATCCTATAGAACAGTGAACCGGAGGTAAGAATAGTGAGTCGCGCACCGCTGCGAATCCCAAGACACATTCATTTCTATTCAATGTACATCGTATAGCGGGAGCAGGGGCGCACATTGGCAGATTGTTTACTAATCTCGCGATACGGAGTGCGCAAGGCGAGCCAAACGAGATCACGATCTCGGCGGATTTTTCCCGGTAATCTCCAAAAGATTACGCCTCTCTCTCTCTCTCTCTCTCTCTCTCCCTTACCGCTCTCAACCCTATCTCTGCGCTCCACTTTCTCTCCCCGTTAATTCCGCGCGGCCGTGAAATTAATTCCAAATTGCTTTTGGCCGCACGTAGACAAGCGCGAGAGCGAGATCTCTCTCTCTCTCTCTCTCCTTTCCTCTCAGCCTATTCCCGTCGGCTTAGTCCCGTCATAATTACGGCCAAGGAAGCCACGGCTTACAACGACCCGTGGCTACCTGCTAGTTCGCTCTTACTCTCTCTCTCTCTCTCTCTCTTTCTCTCTCTCTCTTTCTCTGGCTCTCTGCTCCTTTCGAACGTGACAGCGAACGACAAGATTTTTCGAATTAAGCGAGCGTCCGCGCGCTTAGAAAATTGACTTGCACAGTTGATGAACGAGCTCGTTTTAGTTCCAGCAGTGCTGGAACCCAACGAGAATTTTGATTTTATAGAAACTTCGAGATTATGAGAAGTATCAATGATAATTTGCTTTCGCTAGAATTGTCCACTAGAAATACTTTTGGTGTCACAATTGTTTTGATTCTCATACAGATAAAATAGTAATTAGTTGTGTAGCAGTATTCAATAAATGTCCTTCTATCGATTTTTATGCAAACCGTTTTAATTGGTATAAGGTAAATGACCCAGTGGCTGGACACGTGCTAGTGATTAGACAGGACTAGTATCTGGACGCATTCGAATAATCACAAACTAGGAAAGCATCCAGATGCGGGGTGTCCAGTAACTCGTACGTACTCTTACGTGTCGAGTTACTGGGTCTTTTACCTTAGACCATATTACAAGTGAAGGGCACGGTAACTGCATTGACTCATAGATTGATTTATCATCGGAGTAATATATTTTCTATAAATTAGCGTATCTTAATAATGTTTCCCTTCTATGGCAGCGATTGCAGAACATCGTAAGTATTTTAAAATCATTGACCCACAGCTCAGCCTATCTGCGTATACCTTACTCATACACATTGGCAACTAAACTTATTTTGTCGCTGAATCTCAACAAATATAAATTCACCCAATAAACTCAAAAACCTGCAGTGTCGAAAGCTCCCCCATCCCCACAAAGCTTATTCTTTCTTCACAGGCGACTAGAACGATGACAAATACCAAACCGGCCGGCCTGAACCAAACACGAACAACAAAAAAGGGGCAGTGCGCGTGAGCATAAAAAAAACATATTCCGTGGAGAAAAAAAGTCGAGAAGCGCGCACACAGCTCTCTCGCCCTTTCATCCATTTATTTTGGTACACACGAGGACGGCGGCGCAGCGCAGAGGCGACGCGGAGAGCCAACACAGTCCGAGCTTCTCCGCAGAGCTTCGCACACAAAGGCTTATAGGAAGAGAGAGAGAGAGAGAGAGAGAGAGAGGTGCAGGCAAAGTGAAAAACGGCCAATCTCGTCCCGACTGCCCCTCTTGCGTTTTTTTCTGCCCTCCTCTCCCTCTCTGTTATACGGCCGATCGAGCCGTGCTCATCGGGAAGAGACATAATTGGTCATCGATGTATGACGCGCGCAAGTCGCGGACACTCCGCGCATAAGACACTTTGAAGGAGCGCAGCGGCATCAGCTTTGAGCCTATTTGTGCTTTCGGCCAACCCCCGACATCAAAAGCAGACCTCGTTTTGCACCTCCACTCACATATATACCTAGAGGCGCGCGCGCATCTGTGTACACGTCTCGTATACACAAGGAAATCTAGTGGCTCTTCGGGCTGATTTGCATTCTTTTCTATTTAGCGACCGATGACGGAGTGAACGCACCAGTGGATGTTCACTTGTATGGAGGGACGAATCCGGCGCTGCGCCTCTCTACCCTCTACGTGTGCGCGCCTACGAGTTTTTGGGGGCGGCTCAGAGTCTGGTGGCCTTTTTGCGGCGTGGCGGCACTTTCGTTTGTGCGGAGAGACGAGCGGATGCCGAGGTTTTGTTGATCAACCATTGAGGGGTGTGCGATGCGATGCTGCCTTTCACTGGATAAACATTTGCGCTTGTGGTTTTTGGTTATACTTGTGTCGGATGAATTTCTATCCTAAAACATTCTGTTTTAATGCATAGGTCTTGATAACGCTTATCCTTTTTATTCCTTTCTAAGCATTTTCAAATTATACAGATCCTAAACAATAATTCTAACGGAATTATTTCATTCATGACTTATTTTTAACGAAATGAAAGACTTTCAGATAATAGATAATTGTATAAAGTAAAGGCGCAAAATCAATTATTTTCTTTAATTCAACAAAAATAGTTATTCATTGAATTAACAATTAAAGCTAGGAAATTAATATTGTAAATTAATCCGTTCAATAAGATATTAATTCTGATTAATACATAAGTTCTACTAAATACATATATACAGCGATCTAAATAATTATATGTTATATCTATAGGTGCTTAACTAAAAATTAAATAATCTAGTTATAAAAAATAAAAGTTCAAATTATTAACAAAATACAAGTCGTAAGAAATTTAAGACTTACCGAATCAAACTTTATCTATAACGATAATATTTTTCTCCGATTCTGCAATTTCATTACACTGGGCAAAAATATTTTACGAAAAATGATAAAAAAAAAAAGCAATCTTGAAGTCCTAACATTATATTCGTAATCTAATCTGGACTTTATTATGTGAATATCTTCCTTGTAACAATTTCAATAAAAATAGTCAATCAATCAGCCCTAAATTTTAGCTTTGCATCATCACGAAACATTCTGTCAGATTTAACGATACTGTAATCTAAACATTAACATTTAATTAAAAATATAACTCATAACAGCCGATTTGCTTCAGTATTCCTGCACGCACAATTTCTTCCGACCTAAACTTCACGATTGCAATAATATATTTTCAAGAATTATTTACATACATTTACGACACTCGATCCTTGCGAAAGTATGCGTGCATACAGGGAAGTAGGATACTATAAAAAAAGTAGGCTATTTTTCTCGCTAACAATATCATCTAATGTTTATACGGAAGGGTAACAAGTATTTGCTTTTTGAAGTGAATGAGGATGGAAAGGTTGAGGGAGAGAGAGAGAGATGGGGCGGTGGATGCTACGAGTGCGCCGCGTCGGTGCAGAAAGCCAGCGTCGTAATGATAGCGCGAGAGACTCTCTCGGACCGTAATTTCAGTCAAAGTGGATTCGTGTAAAACCCTAATAAAGTTAATTGTGCATCCTTTGATACGGGTTAATCGTTAGCGCGTGCTGTTATCAAGTGAGGCTGCATTAAGCTAAAGGTGAGGCGCGACCTATACACAAAGGCCCTTTAACGATTAATTTATCCAGTAAATTTGGTTCTCGCTTAGCATTTTTTTTTTTCTGTAATCAAAACACTGCTGGAGGTATGCGCGTGTGTGTGCGTGTATGTAACTGGACTGAGAAAATAGTTTGCATTAACAATTATTTTAAGGAAATCACGAAAAATGACCTCGATGGTAAGCTGGTAAACAAAAGAGGAAACGAGTTGACCGAATATAAGAAAATGGAAGTTAGTTCTTCATATATAATAAATCGAGAGAAAAATTGATTTGTGTAATGTTATTATTTCTTTTATTATATTTTCACGTCGCTTTATTTATATCCCATAATTCGGTTCTAATCAGCAACGGAAGTCTATAGCGCTTTTATAAGCAAAGCACACGCAATATTTTACAGGGGTGCTTGTCTATCAGTCGACCGAGGTTTGGGCGCGAACCTGGGACCTCCAAAGTACGAACCCATCACTCTCACGAGCCGAGCCACCGTAGGCCTCTTAATATTAATTTTAAATAAAAACAACTTTATGACACAAATTAGACAAAGTGCATCTTCAAAACAATGGGCATATTCCCTTATAAAAAAAGTGATGACTGGAATAAGTGAAGCCAAGATAAAACCTATATGGTGATTGGTTGTTCAATTTAGGTACTAAATGTGAGTTTAAATTTTGCAAATTGAATAATTAAAGCATGAGAATTTTGATAAATTATTAGAACTTTTTATGCACAAATTAAGTATTGATTGTTAACTAAAATTTTACTAAAAAATGATGTAATAAATCAATAAAGCATATTTAAAATGTTTTGGCAATAATATAAGGTGCACGTAGCACGCATGGATATGGCTAATATTTTAAATATTCATTGAAAGATCGTACGCATTAATAATTTTACGCTCGTAGAAATATTTCGTTCGCATTAAATATTACAAAATGTCAGAGTTATAAGAGATTAAATTATTAAAGGATCATCAATGACGTTTTGTTTTATTATATTTATTTTACAATTATACATAATATAGTTTTTTACATACAATTTATGATATAATGCAATGTAAATGTATATACCTAATAAATAAACTTCTTAGTCTAACTATCCTTGATCGAAAATAGAAACCAGCAAAATATCAATTTTACAAATGCATGTGGATTATTCATAAATGGCCCGTTCCCTTTTATATTTTATGCATGAAATTTATAACTCGAAACAACATTTCTTATATCCTGCTTGATTACATATAGATAGAAAATTGAGTGTTTAAAACCGATCAAATTCTTTATACTGCTTATACAAGCAAATCAATTTTTGTTTCTATCGTCGACACCGAAACAACTAAGGATTCCGAGTGGCTTCGTCAAGATTCTGATCTTATCCAGAATAGAAGGATTGAACGGATTGAATCGGCCAAAATGATTGATTCGCAGTTAGATCGAGATCAAACGCTGGGAAGCCGAGCAGCCGTTGCTACTGTCCTCCGTTGCGTCTTATACATTCAAACCATCTAAAGCAGCTTCCTCCCATTCTCTCTCTCTCTCTCTCTCTCTCTCTCTCTCTCTCACACACACGTACTCAGTCTCTCTCTCTATTTCTGCCAGTGGCACGGGACGACTATTGTCTCGGTTGTCAAGCGCAAGTAACCACGGAATATTCCCTCTCCTCCCGAATGAACTAGACGATAAAGAACAGCCCCAGTTCTGCTTGTTTTCTAGTTTTTTAACTTTTTACCGAGACTTCGCGCCCTTTGTCGCAGCCAAGTAACCTCGTAACGAGGAGGAATAATAACCGAGATTTTTACATCGAACAATTTTTTTTTTTTTTTTTTTTGAGGATATTTAATTGAAACTAGTGCAGAACTGGTTATGATATTTTTGACATTTTGAGGACAAAATTGTAAGATTGCATGATTTTCTTAATGTTCATTAAGTAGATTTGTCAAAGTTGTATGGTACTGGTAGCTATTGTTTTTAATCTTTCACGAAAATTATAATCATGATTATATAGATTAGGTGCCTCTAATCGATATTTAATTTTCAGTTCCTAAATCTCGAAAAGTCTAAAATAAATATACAGCATTTTAGGTAGAGAATATTTTTATATGAAATTTTGTATTTATATATAAAATTTTGAAAAGAATAGAATTCAGCTAATTTATGTTAATAATAGTCTTAAGAATTGATAAAGTTTTCATAAGGGCTGATAAAGATCTTCAAAATTGCAATACGAATAAAACTGAAAAAGTAAATATATAAGAAAATCATTTTCGATCATAAAACAAAAAAGACTCGATAAATCTTAATAATTATTTTCAGTCCTCATCGTACAAAAAAATGAATAAAATGAATTTGAAAATTTGATAATCGGTCATCCGTTCGCGAAAAGAAATTTTTTTCAAAATAGTTAAATTTAGTTCTAATGACGCTAAAAAAGTGTTTTTGCAATTCTCTGTGTAAAGGTCGTGCGTGAACTGTGATTTTCCGAGCGTGAAGTGCTACATTTGCGCCACGAGTCCGTCTTACGCACGAACAGAACCGCACCTCACAATCTCCCTGTACGCGCAGATTTGCAATAGTACATTACGCTGCAAGCGTGCAAAGGAGGTGATTTCCACACAAGTCGGTCTGCCCCGCAGAGACGAGCGCGAGAATCATCTTTGCACATGTGTATAGTTATTTTATTTTTTCTAACGGCATGCGGGAAATTCTACTTTCCGTATGTTTTGTTAATTAAATAGTAAGTTACTTACAATGGCCAATCATTCAAAATACACCACTTTCACATAGAAGTAATATTATCTAATGTTTTTTGAATATTTGTTGATTCGACTAGCAAGTATCGCTTGTTGATCCTTAAATTTTCCCGTTGCAAAAGATATCTTATTTAGTGCAAATATTGATTTCGATGTTCATCGACTTTAAAAATTCAGATTAAAAAAGTGTAAAACACGGGCAATGCTTCATTTGTGAAAATTTCAAAGTCTGCTCGCATTTTTCACACGTGCGTTGAATTACATCGTTTATTAAACACATATCGATATTCACGCGCACACAGGAAAATCATCTATGAAAGCGTTTCTCACTATGTGCGACTAAACTAGGTTGAAAATTTTCTTTGACGGTTACACGTGCCATTGTCTAATTGTGACACGGTAAACCTTCAATAAGAGACTTTGCAGTCGATTATCGATTAAATGGTGAAAGGCTTTGTTGAACAATGCAGACTGCCAGACTCGCGCGTTCGAAAAGTAGCGAAAAATGATAAAAAATTTGGAATTTCGAAATACATTCAATAGAAATGCTTATACTTACCTATGATTTTTCGTTACTCACGTTTCATTTCTATATAGAATTTTAGATATGTAATGAATTTTTAAATAAACTAACTAGAATTTTGTTGGATTCTTTCTGGGATTAAGTTTAAATTATTTTGAAAATAAACCGGAATGGTTAAAAGAACACGTCGAAGATATAAAAATAAATTATCTAATTTACACTACATTAGATTACATAATTTTTATTTATGGATTCAACTCGGGTATCAGATACTGAAGAATATTTAGAAAAATATACTTTTACATATTTCCTGATATAAAATTAAGGAGTTCGACTGATCGATTAGCCAACCTTAGCTTAGTTTCGACTATAAGCCAGTACTTCTAAAGTCAAGTCGGAAAAAACTCGCCTATGAGCCGACAAGGCTACATGTTTAAAAATACTGATGATTGTATCACATAATAAAATGCTATAGAGAAATCCTAATCTAAATAACAAAATTAGGCAAAAATGGTTTAAGAAGTGAGAAATTTTTCCCGTAATCTATTAAAATGCGTCGTTCAGTCGAGAGTTAGTGACGTCAACGTGACGTAAAATGACGGGGCTGTATTTTACGGAAACCCATACGGGTCCCAAGGCTCACCTCCGACTGGCGGCTATAGGAACTCAGCGGCCAACATTAATTAATCGCGATGAAAAAAAAATACCGAAAAACTGCGTTTTGTTAGCAGCGTTTGCAAAACTATTTAGTTTGTCCGCGCAGTTTTTCGTTTTTTCATAAAAAAATCGAAAAGTTGTAGCTAATCAATTTCGTAGTAAAGTGGCTTGCGTTTACACTAGCGATGGTTTAAAGATACATAAATATGATGAAACTTTGCAAAAATTTTGCGGTTCACATATATGTACTGGGTTTTGGCATTTATTATAACTAGTAACAATAAATAAATAATTTTGTTAACTGCGGCGTCCACCTGTATTACTAAAGAAATAATCATTAGAAAATACTTATATTAAATTGTTTATTTCTTTATTCTGTTTATTTAGTAGACGTAACTGTTTTTAAATGAAATGTTGTATGAAGAAAAAAAATCCCTATGTCTCTTGCGCATGCGCACACATTCGCTTACGAAGTTTCGTGCTCATACTCTGTTAACAAAATTATTTCATTAATGCTAATAGTTATAATAAATGCCAAAACCCAGTACATGTGAACCGCAAAAATTTTGCAAACGTTTCATCATATTTATGTATCTTTAAACCATCGCTAGTGTAAACGCAAGCCACTTTACTACGAAATTGATTAGCTATAACTTTTCGGGTTTTTTTCTGAGAAAACGAAAAACTGCGCGGACAAACTAAATAGTTTTGCAAACGCTGCTAACAAAACGCAGTTTTTCGGTATTTTTGTTATCCTGATTAAGTAACATTGGCTGCTGAGTTCCTCTAGCCCCGACTGGCAACTGCGTGATGGGTACCGGTATTTTGACGGTTTTTGACAGTTTTGCGCACGGGACTCTGTGATAGGTGCCGGGCTTTAATCAGACTGCTGATCATAACCTTATTTCTTGAACGCGACCAACGACCACATTAAGAAAGCTGTCTTGCTGTAAGTTACAACAAAATTGTATATTTGTAGACGCTGACAAAAGTTTATGTGGGCGCGTGTCTATACTTGTTTGGTAATGCTTGGAGTGCTGGGACTCACAAGAGAGAGGGTAACGCTTGAGAAGACTGCAGTATAGGTTATACGTCGTCACCCGAGTGTCGCCACGGGGCCGTAGCTTCATCACAGTCCATACAAGTTCCATCTCTCTCGCTCTCGTGATACCGATGAAACTTCTTCGATTAATCATTAATTTTCAAGTTAATCCATTAAATTCAATAAAATACAGTATCTGTATAATCTATAATTATCATAACATTTAATATCATAACAGTTAATATCGATTAAAGAATAATAAATAAACAAGAAATGTTATGTGTAAATAGCCGAGTCCTTAGCCAGTTTGCGTTCCAAAACTGTGGTGGAATAGTCGCGGTTACTCAGTTGCTAAGCCAATTGTTCGTCTAAAAATTCGCCAATTTAACATAAACTGGCTGCGGGTCAGCCACAAACTCGGCTATGTTTCTACCAGAATTCATTTATTAGTATTTTCATTTATTAAAAAATATTCTGTTCCAAAAAGTTATTATTAGATCAATGAAGGGTCAATACATATTTTATTTGCATTTGCTTAATGTATATAGTCTTATTTATCATCTAGAAAGACTATTACCATAAAAAACTGCTGCCAATTCATTGACACTTAGCTTTCTCTAACTTAATGTTTTGTTCCAATATACATTTATTATATAATTTATAAATAAAGTAAGTAATAAAACCTATTTAAAACCATTACATAAATTATATAAGAAATTAACAAAAAAATTTAATTTCGCTATTATTATTAAAGTTTTAAGTACAATTTATTTATTTATTTATTTAATTACATTAAACGTGCATAGTCCTGTTTTATAAAATAATGCATATAAGATAGCAAGTAGTACACACTAAGCACCCTAATCAATTACATAAAATGTAATTTTTTAGTGATATATAGGTCAAAATATCACTTATATGAAATATTCGAATTTTTCCATTCGAATCATATGCATATCGTGCAGCACAGGAGACCCGAATTTCACGAGTAACGCATAACTCGTAAATTATGCAAATTAAAGAAGTGTTAATTTTTTATAAAAATTAAAAATTACAATATACCTCATTTATTTTATTAAAGTAAAAAAAAATAATAAAAATATAAAAAAAAAATTGCAGAAATAAGTTACAGTAAATAAATTAGAAAAAATAAAGGTACGATAAGTTCATTCATTTCCACTTCATTGACCAATTCATTGACACTTAGCTTTCTCAAACTTAATTATTAGTTTCAACATGTATGTGATATGTATTTTATAAATAAATTAAGTAATAATGACATAATTAAGAACTTAAATTTTTTTTAAATAACCATCGAATTATGCAAGAAATTTTAATATATAATTTTGTACTTTCAGTTGTTATTAAAATTTCAAATATACTCTTTAAATTTTACATCAGTCTCCTTTATTTAAAGCTAATAATAAAAATTCAGAATTTTAAACATTATTTTTCAGTCGCCATCGCGCAATAAAATGAATAAAATGAATATTGAAAATGTAAATCGGTTCATCCGCTCTGGAGATACAGAAGGGATACACTCACACAAACAGACTAAAAAATTTTCTCAAAAATAGTCAACTTTTGTTCTATAATAATGTTATATGTATAAAAAAGTTATTTTTTACATGCAAGCTCTCTCCGAGGAAACAATAGAATTCTTATAATAAGAAATAAGAAATCTCTTCCTTGCAAGCGTTTATAATGTCAACATCAATAAAAATGGTGTCTAAACTGCAACCAGCATCATCACAGTAGGAAACAGCAAAGTGAAACAGTTATCAATCAGCTACACAATATCCTATCAATTGCTAAATAAAATAGCAAAGTCGCGTGCAGCCGAGGTAAGAAGTGGTAAGAAGAAAAAGAGAAACCGATCCGGCATTTGGAAGTGTGAAACGTCTACGAGTAGCAGTGAATTCGCACATATTCATATCTTCCTCCTAGACACACATGCACACACACACACACGCACACACACACACACAAACATATACATATGCGCGCACAGATGGCGAATATGTAAGTCGAGCCTTCGAAAGAGGATCCGAGGGAAAATGAGGCTCTCGCAAAATCTCATGGATAAATCTCATTGCCGGTACTTCGCAGTTTCGGGATAGAGCAAGAGCAAGAGAAAATATCCAATATACCCTATAGCAGCGCATATGACACGTGTCGCGGGAGATGCGATTTCAATTCGAATGGAAATAAATTGCGTATTGTGCGGAGGAGAAAAACCCCGCCCCTCTCTCTCTCTCTCTCTCACTCTATCACTCCCCTCCCCTGCTTCCGCGCCACAACTGACTGTGCATATCGTCGAAACACTGCCAGACAGGCACAGTAAATTCCTCAATCTTTGAGAAACTTGTTTTCCTTCCCTTCGGCTCTACGTCGATTTTTCCATTTAAGAGCTCAGATCAAAATCTTAGCTTGGACACTTTCGAATTTTAATACACGATATTAAACAATTGTGCTGTCAGTTAAATACTGAATAAAAGCACGCAAAATGTAAAGCATAGTGTTTACACTATTACAAACAGTGTGATGATTTTTAATAGTAGTTTAATGTTCGAGCATATTACAACATAATTGTATATATGTACACAAACGTGTATGTAGGTTTTTACTATATTCACGCCATAGTATAAAGATTATGTCGTGAGAATTGAAATTAAACAACTGCATTTTAGGATAATTTTACTTCATGAAGTAAATTATCCTAAATCAGGGAATCAATAACTTTTCTAAGTGAAAATATTTATTACCTATAATAAAATTTCTTTGACAATATGTTTTTTATCAAATATAAATGTTCGTATAAAAAATAGATTTTTAGACAAATATAAAATATTATAAGGTCACGTACAAAAATATTTTTTTCAAGTGAATTTCAATCAACGTAGACAATTATGCATATTGTTCTGCAAAAAAATATTTTCACTTGAAATAATATAATTTATACAAACATATACTTTATTGATGTGTTTAATAAAAATTTTAACTTTGATGATAAATATGCTCAATATTTGATGAATCATTAAATTCAAAGCAATTGAAGATTTGTAATAATAGAACTATGTCATTGAAACTGATGAATCTTTATATACTATCCAATTGATAAATTGTGAGTGTAACGTAAAGTTAATAATGTAAATACAAAGGATAGATATTTTTCATAAAAGTGAAAGAATTGATTGAACTAGGGTCAAGACACTGCATTCCATACACAACAAACAAGAGTTTTAACCTTTAAAGGGCCGGGTTTTGAGGTTTCGAAACCTCCTTTGAAAGTGCCCAAATTCATGTCTTGTATCACCCATCAACTATGTACAATGTTCCTATCATGGACCGAGCCGATATATCGGCTCTCCGGCCCTGGAGGGTCATGAAAAATTTTTAGTTCGGTAAAATAGGAATAAAATCATATTCTCAGGTTTCGAGATGTGCTGCATCCAAATCTGGAGTCTGATCGGTCATAACTGCTCATAATCACGGTCATTCGAGGTCAAACAAGGTCACTTCAAGGTCAAATGCAGAAAGTATCATATATATTCGAACAAAAATTATATCTAAGAGTATCCCGAGGTGCTACATCTGAATCTGACACTTGTTTGATTGTGAATAGACATAATTATACTCATTCTTCTGGGTATATGGC
>UELV01178067.1:16492-37756 GCA_900490015.1 Megastigmus stigmatizans | reverse complement strand
CTCTACTTTCATGTGAAACGAAAGAAATAATAAATTGAAAAACATTATCTAGCGTCCATTTTTGATCAAAATAAGTATCAAAATTGTTCTCAGCAACACTCAAAATCCTTAGAAAAATTTCTTTGCTGATATAAAAATTTTGAAAATTTCCCTTTACTACCGCCAGCCGGCATGACGCCATATAGCGTCATTCCATGATCAGCCCACATATATTATTACTTAAGAAACATTTATATGGAAAATTTCGAGAAAGTTACACTTTTTCAGTAGGAAAAATGCCGGCTGTCAGAAGGTTAACAGGCCCTGTTTCATAAGAAAAGCATTGTGACTACAATTACCCCAAATCGACAAGCCTCGTTAAATTTAAATCTGCGGACAATATAACCAAATTATGAATAATTTTTTGGGTCAATTTCATTTGCTGAATCTTCTAGATTATTACAAAATCAAAGCCAAAGTTATTGAATACTATAAAAGTATATATAAAGGTTATTTACAAGATGGTATTTCTTACATGAAAATCTAGCAAAATTGTTTTTTATAAATAAAGACTTATTAAACAAACTTTAAATATTACTTAGATATAGAAATAGTTGGGAATTATATTGACTTTGATATAGTGCTAAAATAAGACGTGGCACTGTTTATATTTCTTAAAATAAGGGTGACCATAATTACCCAATGACCGCCATTACCCCATTCTACCTTAAATAGAATGAAAGATAATATGAAATATAAAAATTCACAGGTTCAATGAAACCTTATTAGAAATAATTTCTGTGCTGAAATGTACCAAACTGTGCCAAACTACTGAAATTGAAAACACTTTCACACATTTCAATAGATTTTGATATTAGAAATTATTTCTGCTAAGGAAGCAGTAGATAAATAAAAAATTATTTATTATATCATTACTTTTTTGTGGTTATTGTATGTACAGAAACAAATTTATGAATTGTAGACTGAAGTCGCGAAGTTAAGAAGATGGCAGTACCCAGTCTTTTATTATATAGGATTTTAATTTTCCTACACTAGCTAAAATTAATCCTAAGAAAGGTGGCGAAGGTTTCAGCGGTCTGGATAGATATTCTGGATGAAATTGCGTTGCAACATAGTAATCATGTCCTTCTAATTCAACTATTTCCATCCGAACGTTTTCCTGGTCACGACCAACAAACTTTAGACCACTTGCTTCTAAATTCTCAACATACTTTGGATTTACTTCATATCGATGCCTATGCCTTTCATGAATAATTTCTGCATCACCATAAAGTTTTCGTAATACAGATGCTGGAGTTACAAACCGAGTATCTCTTTTCCCGAGTCTCATAGTGCCTCCCATATTACCTTGACTGTGTTCAGGCATATCAATTACTACAGGATTTCTAGCATCTGAATCGAATTCTGTACTGTTGGCATCTTTCAATTTCAATACATTTCTAGCATACTCAATAACAACGGTCTGTAGTCCTAGGCAAATACCAAGCAGGGGCTTATTATTTTCTCTACACCATCTGCAAGCTTCAATTTTTCCATCGATCCCTCTTTGTCCAAAGCCTCCTGGTACTATTACACCATCGATTCTACTAAGTTGGTGCCATGCTTTAGAATATTCTCCAGCGTTACTTTCTTTTATTTTCGATTCTAAATTCATGGCATCAATGAATGTCAATTGCAATTTGTACCCTAATTTAATAGAGGCATGTTGCAGTGCTTTAATTACTGAAGCATAAGCATCTGACAGTTTGGTATATTTGCCGACTAATGCGACGTTTACATCTGCAGTAAAACAATAAAATAAGAATTATTTCAAAACATCTAAAAGATGGTATGCCTATAACAAAATAAATTTGTACATACCTGCTGATAAATGATCAATTCGATCTATAAGATTTTCCCACCTACTCATAAATCGTAGCGGAAGAGGCATTTGTATGTTTAATTGAAGTCTTTGGTTTAAGTAATCTATTACTCCTTGACTTTTCATTACTAATGGAACACTATATATAGAAGAAACATCATGCATGGTTATCACTTGTTCAGGCTCAATATGACAGAAATTTGATATTTTTTCTTTGATAGAATCAATGCGTTTCTCAGATCTGCATATAATAAGATCTGGTGACAAACCACGGCTGCGTAATTCTCTTACGCTCGATTGCGTTGGTTTAGTTTTTGGTTCTCCAGTTGACTTTGGCGATGGTACGTAAGACACGTGGACACAACAAAAGTTTTCTTTCTTTACTCTAAATTGAAATTGTCGAAATGCTTCAACAAACGGCATTCCTTCGATATCTCCTATAGTTCCACCCAATTCAACTATACATACTTCAGGAATTTTGCCGTCATCCGTAACTGGCCGCTTTGCGACTGATTCTATCCATTCTTGAATCGCATCTGTAATATGCGGTACTACTTGGACTGTCTTACCAAGGTAATCTCCCTTTCTTTCTCTTCTAATCACTTGTTCATAGATTTTTCCTGTAAAATAACATATACCTATTAATTCATATAAACAGAATAATATATTTATAATTTATTTATCTATTTATTTATTTAAAATTAAACGGGCAGTGATGCTCTTGTGCAATAAAATACATGTAGTGGAGTGTATAATGATTGCAGCGCATAGTATTAATAATCATTTGATATAAATACAAAAGTAAATCATTTCAGTTCTTCGTAATTAGTTATAAAAATCTAGGACCTGAATATATCCACCTGGACATCTAGGCATCAAATCCAAGATCAACAGGGTATTCTGCTCTAAACAGCATTTGTGACACTTTTTTAACAATAAGTTTTAAACTCTTTAGATATGCTAAATTAAAGGTTTATGGTATTACAATTAATATTCGCATTAAAATGAGTACATACCATATGTGCACCGTACTTCACTGGATAAAACGATTTCTTACAGAGATGTACGGCACAAATAAGGTACTTACAAATACTACAAACCTTTAATTTATCGTATCTAAAAAATTAATACTAATTATTGTAAGTATACTAAATATTTATAATTCATGTAGAAAATAATGTTTAAAAATTTCTAATTCAAATATTTTTAATATCTACAATTTTTGTGCATTTATATAACAAATGTATCGTTTATGCATTTCTGTGGTATTCATTGTAATATTCTAGGCAAAAATATGTTTGCAATCATCGGAAAAACTTGATAAACATTTGCTCTTATCACTGGTTTGAACCGAAAACTATTCATTTTCTACTGTTCTTTCGTTTCAAAGTATATGTCGATATCTTTTTGATAGCTTTTATTTACACTCATTTTATCCTATCAATTCTCTTACAAAAATGTTCTGAATTTTATCAAGGTCATTGGATTATCACAGATACATCTAGAAATCAGCCAAGCATTTATAATGGCAGTACTGCTTATGAGTTCGGATGTTACTTTTCTTTACCATTTCAGACCTTTTTGAAGAATATTATAATAGTTTAATAACATATCTGATTGATCAACTATTTTCTTAGCCCTGTTACATATAATTCTGAATACAAAGTAGTTTTTTTAACGAACGTACCATCTCTTGTCATTTCATCTGTATCATATGATGTTTTTTCGAAGTCATCACTGAAACAATCGTTTTACCTTTCCACTTTTAAATTTTGATACCTTCTGTGTTTTGTCTTCCAACGATACCTTTTTTAAATTATTTTAATAAGAATCAAATGGAATACTTTCTTTATTTTTTATCATGGTACCACAAATATATGTTGTCTTTTTTATAATAAATCTTCTGCGAAGCTAATACAACTACAAAAAGTGTCACAGTATATATAATTATTAAAACACAGTGCTCTATAATTATTAAATTAGTTTGACATTAATTATTGGGAATTAAAGTGGAGTCGCTTTTCCTTTGATATATTATTTAAAGCTTAATCATCCCTTCCATGGTATCATGATTTCATCTACAATAATTTCATCAATTTAGTATTAATAGTGCCCAAAATATTCTGAATTTTATATAACCGGTTACGACTTGCAGAAGCTTGATCATTACCAGCCCAGTGCAAAAATTTCAAGATTATCATAAATCTATCCCTATTCATAGATTTCTTTATTAGTAGCAGAAAATATTGTACTTTCAGAAGATTCTATTTGAATTTTAAAGTCAAGAAAACTTGTAGAGAAAAACTGCTGAAATGCCTGCAGTATTTTTTTGTAAATAAGATTTCGAAATTTTCTTATGAACAATTTCTTCGAAGTCCAAAATTCGTATTCGATATATATGACCTAAACTGGAGGCCTAAGCTAAGTTATTTACGTTTCAACAATTTTTTAAATAAATAAAAGAACGTTAAACTGTAAATAACTTAACTTAGGCCCCCAGTTTAGGTGTTATCATCCAGATGATATATATACAGCACAAATTTTTCTTTCTCGCTTATATTGTTATTCATTTACGAACATACCTGTAGTGATATTGTTATCCTTGTAAAGTACGACGTCCAGGAAACGTTCGTAATTACCAAGGTCAAGGTCGACCTCGCCACCGTCATCCAAAACGTAGACTTCACCGTGCTCGTAAGGTGAGAAAGTACCTGCGTCTACATTGATGTATGGATCGATCTTGATAGAGGTGACATTAATGCCGCAGGATTTTAAAATTGTTCCAAGACTGCTGGCGATAACGCCTTTACCCACGCCGCTCATCACACCACCGGTTACCAGAATGTATTTCATTTTTATGCTTACTAATTCTGGAAAAGTTAAAAAAATTTGAAATATGAAGGAAAACGACGTATTCAAAAATCACTTTTCAGTCTCTTCACTAGTGAGCTGCTTCGAAGCTTGTTTCGAACTAACATCTCAGTTACTTTACTTTGTACAGCATGTAGACTGCCTACATTTTCCATTTGCGTAGTATAGTATAAAACAAGTTTTCAGACCTGTCATAAAGTATTGTTATATCTATCAGAACAATCGTATTCATCTTCCGGCTCCGTTTTCCAGGTAAGTAGCCTTATTTAATTCTCAGGAAAGGAAAATTCGCACTGTTCGGCGGACAAAGTTGTTTGATATTGTACACATGTTCTTTCCTGATTAAAAATAAGTACTATATGGGGAAATCCACAAAACGTTTACCTTTTGGTGTCCCTAAATATTAGCATTTTTAAAACGTTGTGCTATAAATAGATTCATGAATACATAATTCCGATAATTCAACTTTTTTTTATTTTTTCTTTCATAAACAGTTAAACATGCATCCTAAATGTCTTGTAAAAACAAGCCTCAACTAGTAATCTAAATTAATTTGGTTAAAAAATGCCGATTAACAGCTTGAGGCACTTCTTAATGTTAGTTTTCAGTCACATTTATGTTATTGATGTAAAAATAAATGTTTTGATACGTGTTGGTAAAATATGCTCCTCAAATTGTTTATGCAACAATACTTTGAACATAGAATATTCCAAAATCAAAAAATTATAAGTTTCGTGGATTTCCCCATGTAGGGAACGACTATTACTAAAGGCTAGAGCTTATTCATAAGATGACGCATTTTACGATTGATGGAATTCTGGAAGCACACAACTAGTCTTTTAACATAATTGAATAATAACACTAATATACAGGGTGAGACAAAAGTATGGATACACCCAAAAAACTTGTCATGACGAGGTTTTTAAAGAAAATAATTTTGAAATATGGGACAAGCTTAAAAACTAAGGTCAATATCTGACAGCATATATAGAGTAGAATAATTTTCCTTCGAATCATTTTATTCAAAACTCGTTCCTTAAACGATATTATGCACAAAACTCACTTTCCACTTATTGCACTGCTTCACTGCTTCGAATTCTTTCAAACTGATTAATTTTCTTTATGCATTATTTATACTGACTAGTTATTCTGACCTACATTTTCTATTAATTTTATCAAGCCTCCTTCTTTAGCATTATTTATTTACTGAAATATTATTAAATTGCTGTGCTACAAAACTATATTGCTACACAAAAAATGTATTGAATATAATATAATTATTTGATCAAGTATTAAAAAAAGTCATATATATTGTTATTTATTAAAATCAAAACTTGACGTAAGTAAACGGAGTAAATTGTTTGAAAGGAATAAATACAAACATATTCAAAACTAATGCGAATAGAAGTATACACGCTTTTTATGAATGCAGGGGTTTTAAATGGCGCGCGCAAGGGAGAGCGAGAGCGCGGCGATTGGCTGCTATGGAACGACGCGGTGCGTGGAGCGGCGACGCAGTGAGGGCACATTCATCTCTGGCACGGAGGACCTGCCTGACACTGCGTTCAGCGTTTATGTTATGTTAATTGTTTAAACATATTTTTTTCAGCAACTATAGAGATAAGAGTTATGAAAATGTTGTATAATATTATTCAACTATTTCTTAAAACTGTGAAACTTTCATTTTTAATGTATGTGTTACGGTTTAGTGCTGATACTAATAAAAAAAAATTATCCCTGTGTATATAACTCATAGACTAATGTTTTTTTTTTTTAAATTTGTAATAAAATTCAGGCTTCTAGAATCGGTTGCCAATATTGAACTATCTTAAAAATTCAACCAGTACATAGCTTCTTGTGACTTCAAAAATTTTAAAATTGCCAAAAATGTTTTTTTTTTAAATTGAAAATTTAAACCAAGAGTTGCAAATCGTTTTATGAGTACGTAAAAAAATCAACGCTATTTAAATTCCGTACTTGAAGAAATCACAGCCACCTCGAGTTTTTTGCGAAATCTTTGTTTATAGCAAAACTTATCATCTGAAAAAATAAAAATTTTAACCATATATTATTGAATACTTTTTGTAAATTTTTATCTTTCCTAAAATAGTTTAAGTATATATAAATTGATGGCGTAAAGTCGAAGTGGTTTTTTGCAATTTGCAAAAACAGTAATAAATATTTTTTTCCACACTCCGTGCGCAAAGTTCGATTTTACGCACGCATACGCGCAAAATATTGTATATAATACGTGCGCTCAGGTTATCTCAATTCGTGTGATTTCACCCTCGTCGAGATAATCTCCTTCGCTCATTAGTTGCGATCGATTTATTGTTTACATTTTTTTGACCAGACCAACAGGAGCTAAGATAAATGCAAAAACCACTATATTTTGCAATTTTTAATGTTTATGCATTTTTTAAACAACGTTTCTCGCACTTTGCGCTATCCTAAAGTTGATAATCGTAATCTACGCCCTCGAATTAATAAACAGGTTCCGGAATATCTCTACTTACAATTAAAATTGTGAAATAATCCAAGGCACCTGAACTGGATTTCCTTGCAACCCGACAGTACCTTATATTTTTAAATAATCCGTTTCTTTTAATCATATTCCATAAAATAATTAAGCCTCTTAATTATTTATATTGTTACGTAATAAGAGTCAAAGTGTCACCTAACAAAAAAATATATGAAGATAGAGATTAATATTTGGAAAAACCTTTCTGCCACCATTTCGGTAATATGATGTAAACATTATGTAGTGAAAGTTTCATGAAATTCCATCCATCATTCGCAGAGATTTTCGTCGCCGAAAATTTTGGAGATAAAAATCGCAAAGAATTGGGAATGAGATTTTCGGCGACAAAAATCTGCTAATTGTGGATGGAATTTCATGAAACTTAAACCACGTAATGCTTACGTCATATTACCAAAATGGTGACAGAGTTTTTTCCAAAAATTAATCTCGATTCTGTTAATATTTATTTGAAATTTTTTAAAGTAAAAATTTCATACTTTTAATACGCTCAATCGATAATGTTAAAAAAACTGCATTAGTTTCGAGTTTAATACTATTCAATTTTCCCCTATTATTTATTATATGTGAAATGTATTTCTTTTACATTGATATAGACGATAACATAAATTACTTCCAAGTCTTCTGTCGTAGCTAGAACTCGTATTGAAGTATCGTAATAAAGTATATCCATACAGACATAAGTATGCTTCATTCGAATATAATGCGGAGCGGATTGGTTAGATCCGGTGAATTCACAATTGACTTAGGTTATTATTATGATCTATTTTCGATACAAGGGTGTAAAGTGAAGATCTATCACGTACGTGCGATACACGTCCGAGTATCGAACAATATTTTATGCAAGTCCACAAAAATATTACTTTACGCACAGAATTGCATGAATAATTTTTTATTATACATTTTCACTAAATAGTATTCACAGCATATTGATCTGAATGTATTGAACCAAAAATTATTAATATTTAAATAACCTTAATCAATAAAAATTATAAATTTTCAAAAACAAATTTTTTCAATATCAATACTAAATATTTATTCATTATTTTAGAAAAAATCAATACTCCGAGTTTTCAGTCTCTTCATATTTATTATTTCAAAAAATAATATTTTTTTATAGAACAAATTTTGAGAAAAACGTACATTTACAAATTTTGTGGAAAAAACAACGAATAGAATGGATTCTGCGTTAAACTTTCGAATTGACTTTGCGTAATAAAAACAATTATTTTTATATTCTATTCATGTTGGTACACGTTATTTATTTCGCTATTCATATTTTCTCATTCATCGATCCTAAAGGCGGTAAAGGCGAAAAGAATTTGGTTCGAGGGCATTGATTTCATCGTAGATCCGCAGTACAGTACAGTGCAAGCGTTCGTTGACTGGCCGGCAATATAATAATACTATGCGGAGCTGCTGCGCGCGTTGTTTTGAACCGAAGACTCGTCGGCGAAGGGTAGGGTTTGTTGAGATTTCAGTCGCAGGGTCACGATATAATAATGCATTCGCGACGCCTATTATCCTGTTATGCGCTGACTGTCAGAAGCCATTATGGTTCATTCGCACCTCTGTAGTGAGTCTTTTGTCTTGTGCGTGCGCGCATGGCTTGTAATATTCGCAGTACGTTGCTTGGGCACAAGCACTATATACTCTCCTTTCTTAGATCACCAGATGCTTAGGAGATATTCGATCCAAAACGATCTTTGGAAATATTTGCACAGACATAGTAATTAACGATTATTTACTGCTGAACACTATGTATGCGCAAGTTTGAATTTTCAATCAAATATTTCAATTTCGTGTGTACCAAATAAATTTGGTTTGTAAATTTACGGACAGTCCGTAAAATAAAAAAAAAACTAAAATGAATCATTTTACAGTTGAAAAAGAATTTATTGCTCGATTTAATTTACAAAATAAATTTGAGAAAGACTATTGATCTCTTTGAGCCAACTCATATTTCCCGTCAAGTCATTTTGCGATAATAAATTGAATTTATTGATTGTGGACTGTACATAAAATCGAATTTTACAAACTAAAAACCATACGAAAAATAAGATTTTATGTCTATGATATAAAAAAAAATTATTCGTCATACGGCCATAAGATTTCACGGCCTTGTGACGAAAAATACTACTATGTATTTGTTACAATACTATATACCTAAATACAATTATTCATATGCAATACTTTGTTGTTTATAGTGAATCGATAGATCAGAGTAAAGTTATAAATATAATCTCGTAAAAAAAAAACCATTTCAATTTTTTTCAGATCCAATTGTGAGAATGAACGGCTTCGACAATGTATCGTTTGAAAATACTGAAACGAATATGGTAATATAGTTTATTATTTTAATATTAAATTGATAATTAGTATAAACAGATTTTAATAAAAGTAATTCTGTAAGCTGCAACTCATGTATGTTGAATTTTATTCTAATAAGCTTATATTTCTTAGTTTCTATTTCTACTTGTATTTACTTATCAGTGTTCTCTTTCTATATTATGTTCGTAAAATTGAATACAAATCATCAAATTAAATATAAGTTGTTTTAATTATCTCATATTTGACTTAGTCGATTGTTTTCTTGTATGAACAGAGCATATATACCTAGCCCTCAAAGAGTCTTTGACAATATATATATTTCTTTTATCGCTTACAAAGCTAAAGAATGAGCTACTGAAAAAAAAAAGCCAGATACTTTTCCACGATTATATTCGTCTGCTTTTCTACAAACCATTCGAGCCGTGCCGCGCCACGACTGTTTTCCGCAATTAGAAAGAGTACGGCGAGCTTTTCGTTTTGTTCAGCCCAGAGCCAAGACGTCAATAGTCGAGGAATCATAAAAATAAGCGAGAAAAAGGGAAATGACGATATCGGAAGATCTTGCGGATTAACGAGCTGCTTGAACTGTGGAAAAATCTAGATTGCAGTGAAGTTTCGACCGATCTAAGTTTCGGACCAGTATCCCCCAGACTCTCATCGCACTTTCCCCAAAGCACTGTGTTTTTCACGAAAACGTTAAAAATAAAAAACCAAAAAAAAAAGATACCCAAAAAACAAGCCACAGTAGTACGAATCGCTGTATAGTTTCAGCACGAATGCTGTGTGCACGGCGAGCAGCGAGCCAAGCACATCGTACAAACGAATTCGCGGAAGAAGAAGCTTTCAGAACGTTTTTATCACTGCACCGCAGGAAAAAAATGCTTTGGAGATTCGGAAGAGGCAGCCGCGCGCGCGAGCGCACGTTTGAAAAAGTTTAGATTTTCTTTGTCTCGCACGTATTATATACAGCGGACAGAGTATTATCCCTTATACAGCCCGAAAGATAGGGTATGGTGTGACTTTTGGCTCACTCGGCGGATTAGTCCCTTCAAAAGACGTCTGTTGCATAAAGAGTGTATATATCCCTGCGTACAGATATCGACGTGGCGTATATATACGTATATATTGTGCGTGCTGCAACTTTTTTTGCCGTCGCCGCGCCTTAGAAAGAGCCGCGTCATGGATGTTTCATTTAGGCACGTTCTCCTCTTGTACACGATCACTCGTATATAGATCCAGAGTTTCAATGGAACAACCGGCTTTTATTACTTACTGGTCCATTGATGATAATGCAATATTGGGAAAATATTTGAGAATTTTGAATGAATGGCTGCCTACAGCTTGTGTGTCTTTCATATTGTACGTGCGTTATCACGGGAAATCGATACAGTTTGTAATAAAAGCCCGTATGACAAGTAGTGTTGACTGTGAAAAAAATATTTTTTTTTACATTTTTATTGTAAACGTTATAATAGTTGAAGAAATAAAAACAAACGTAGAAAGAAACAAGCTAAACCAATTTAACGATTTATTTTTATTTCTTATATTTACTTGGAATAAGAATGAAAATGAATTGTACGTTTCAGCTCGGAAAAAGATATTAATATCTAGATACTGATAAAATAAAAATTAGTATTTATCTATATTAGTTTTAACTACACGGGATATGTTGCTCATTTTTCATGCAAAAAGATCAACAAAATAATTTCTTAATAATTCAGTTTATTTTTGTTTATGTATTATTAAATTATACAAGATGTACTTACACCCTCGAAAAAAACATGTATATTATATGAAAACTAATTTTACGCCGTTATGGTCGTTGAGTTAGTTCGAGTTTCAATCGTTTTCGAAATAATCATGACTGTTCGTGTGGGCTAAGGCATTAAAAATATATAAAGATTCGAATCTCGACTGTGTTTATGTCTCCCGAGAATTATACTTTTTAACTACTATTGTTATGCTTTTTGAACGCTAATATACAATTCCTTTCGATATATAAATTACAAAAAAGTGAATGCTTTGTAAATACTTTTTTAATACTATAAAAGTAATTCTTAATGTGGTAAAAATAAAATTAGCTTCTTAAAAATTATTCTGAAAAGGATGTATTATATTGTGCAAGCATTATTGTTTTGAGAACATCTAAGATCTCTTATAGAATTCTTTTTTCGAAAAAGTGTGCTTATAGAGTACATAATAACACTACTTTGCGCCTGTCTACAACAACGTAACTTTCAATACAAAATAAAGTTGATAAAAGTAAGTATACGCGAATAATGTTTTGCTTTGTCACGTGACGGCCTTATACTATTCATAGGATATTATATGAATGTCTATAGATTCACGGGAATCACGTGCATTTTGAAAAGGGGAAAAGAAGGGTAGCGGTCACGTGTAAGGTGGCACGTGTCGGAATATTGACTGACAATGGGAGCTTTAAATAGTTTTTCCACCCAAGATCTCAACTTACCCTGTGCAAACCATGCGGACATTGTCAAATGCTTTTGTCAAACTATAAACTCATCTGAATACTTCACATCCTCCTGTTTGCTCATAGTTCGTGGATCTGCGTGTTATCTGTTACTTATTTTTTTTTTTTTATCAAATGTCATTATTACATATTTTGTACCACCCACAACCACAATCTGATCGATTGTTTGGTTTATATAATTACGAATTTTTCTACAAGATTCACGAAATTCTGTAATAGAGGAATAACGCATCGATCGGTTTGCAACAAACAAAAAAGTCGACTTCCGATAATCAGAGTTGATCGAGGTACTTAACGCCTGTAGCGCGCGAATCCATTCCTCTTGATCGTAATTAACCGAGGGCTGAAAATGAAAATTGGCGTGTAATTTAGCCGGCGGCACAGGTAATGTTTCACTGCGATACACAGAGGGAGAACAAGAGAGAGAGAAACTGCACTGCACCACATTATTATGCTGATTCATTTCAAATCCCTGGGACTTTGCACGCCTCCGGTTATTGCGTCCATAAATTTACAAAAAGGATTTATACTGAATTTTAGTTTTCCCGATACTTTTGTCCCTCTCGAACTTGTGTGTATATTTGTATAAACGACTCTTTTATGCGGTTTCCGATAGTCTCTTCAAGTACACGGAAACTGTTTCGTTATTTCTGGATCTCTTTTAAAATTGATACGGAAGATAACGCATTTTCAAAATGCACTCCCATAATTACGTTGTACGTTTATATACATATATATAATTATCCTCTTATGGAAGGAAATAATTTGGAAAGAAAATGTTAAAGTGTAGAATTGCGATCGAAGCATTGAAAATAGTTTAGATTGAATCATCTATCGAACAGCTGATTGACTACTTTAAGTATATTCAAGTTTTGTCGCTGACAAGCTTTAATTAAAATATAATTAATAGAAAATAAGTCTGTGCTGAAAACATAAAGCGTATCCGGTTAACACGACGGTCTTGGCCAGGCTCAAAGTCCCGAGAACAAGCGACAGGTCAATTAAACGTATACCATGGCACAGGTGCCTCAGACTTATTGATCAAAATAATTGTAATCTCAGATATTCCGGTACCTTATTTATTAATTCGCGAGGCTAAAATGTTTTACTCATTCGGTCGATAAGATTTATTGTACAAAAGACCAACGATTTCGCAACAAAGAGAAAAAAAAAAACACGTAGCGTCACGACAATATTACCTTGTTGCAGCGGCGCAAGCTCGAAGTTTCAAACGCGACAAAGCTCCTTTACCTCGAACTCAGAGGCCGGCATTCGCTTATGCCTTATACCAGACAATCGAAAAAGTGCGTGGGTCACGCGGGATCGTGCCGTTTCGTGCAGATTCCATAGCTTCTGTACGGCTCACGTGGAGCTGCCCAAAACAGCAGCGCAGGAAAGAGCAGCGAAATTAAACGGACGAACGAAGGACGGTGACTGTTGCGCGTTTGTACTTTCTCTCTCTGCTGCTGCATACGGCATGGCTAATTATGCGAGAGCGCGTGCAGGATTCGATCGGCTTGTCACGTTGCGGAGTATGCAGCCGAGCAGTACTTGGAGCGAGAGAGAGAGAGAGAGAGAGAGAGAGAGAGTAATGTGACTGCAGTCAGTGTGTGCACCGATTGGACGCGTTCGGAAGAGCTCGGATTGGCCTCGGCATTTATAAATATTTTAGAAGAAACAAAAAGAATAATCGGTATATTCAGCTTAGTTTGAATGCTGCGCTTAAAATACTTTTATTTCTCTGTACATTCATAATATATTATTGCCTCTGGAGGTTATTTGTAAGTGTATCTTTTGGTTGATAGGGTTACAATATATATATATAAATCATGTTTTGCTGCTTTTTCCTTAACTGTATCTATACAATTTAAACGAAGGACGCAAACATCTTATCTTATCGACATAGAACTGCAGAACAGCAGTAAGAGATTTCTTAGATTTTTAGATTACCTGCAAACTTCAACTATCGGAAAAAATTTATATAATCCCAAGTAAACAAAACTTTGTTTTGTTTTGTTTTGTTTTGTTTGCTCAAAACTTTTTCAAAAAATTTTCCTATCGTATAACATATGCATGTAACAATTCCAAGTAATTCCAAGTAAATTTAGTATTTATAAGAAATGTTATTATATTAATAATCTTTGCCTATTATTAAAGTATATGTAATGCACTTTAGATTGAATTAAAATTAATATTGGCTGATAAAAAAAAAATATCTTTATTAAATATAAAGGATATTGTGTCGGGCATATGCACAATAAAAAAATTTTCCTTTACTCTAAATCGATAGAATTCTTTTAATGTCAATATATAGGTAGGATTTAAACTGATAAAATGTATGTGAATTTACAAAATCTTTCAAGTATTATTATGCAATTGTTCTCTCTTGTTGGCTAACGTAAAATATTTCTTACTAAATCATAATTACAGGGAATGAATAATCGCTCGAGAATAAATGTATATATATATAGGAACTGTTAAACGCAAGGTAGGAGAAAAATGTTTAAAGGAAGCAATAAATTTGTGAGTGTAGAGGTGGAGGGGGGGGGGGAGTCTAAACGATGCGGTAAAGAAGAGAAGGGGTAGAGGGATGGTTGATACAGGCTGTTCAAACACGGGGTGGAAACTCCATTGCACTCGGTTCTCCCGCTTTCTCTCTCTCTCTCGCTGTCTCTCTGTCTCTCTTGATCGGTGTCTCCCTCTTTCTCCTGTTTACTCGAGATCCTCAGGCTCGGAGCGGATCAGCATCAGTCGCGTGCAACACGCGCTCCGGTTTACCCGCGCCTCGGGAGCTTCGCTTGCTCTTCCCAAGTCCGCGAGCGCTACTTTCATGTCCCTTTAGATACACGTCGAACGTGCGACGCTTCGGAACATTTTTTCAACTGTTTTACCTATACACTCGTTGGTGATTTGAGTGCATTTTTTTTTTTGGTTAAATCAAAATACGGGCGAAAGTGAGAAAACTTTTCTACCGCTAGAATTTTCAGCATAGATGACATAGTTTAGCGCTCTTTTTGAAAATGTCTCGGTGGGCGGAATCGACGAGGATGTAATCGTGTGATTGATAGTTCCTATTAATTACTCAAGCTGTGCTTTTCGAGGGTGAAAGGGAGGAGTATACACACGTGCAACAGTCGATAAATTATGCGTGACAAGTTTGCGTTCAGCGTAAGTTGTGTTGCGTTAATTAATCATATTTCTGTTTTACTGCCGGCCGGTGATCTGCAGATTTCCAGCTGCGAGCTGCCAATGACAACTGTGCAGTGTTTCAAAACAATAACATAGTTTTGTGAAATGTTTCTTAACCTTACATGTCTAAATAAATAAATTTTCTAGATCCCGAGTGCACATTAAGCGGCTTTAGCTTTTGTGAAAACAGTTTGAATTTATAGCAGAAATGTGTACTCTTATATTATCTTGGATAAAGTTTATTTTAGTCGTTTGTCAAGTTGCTAAGTAAATAACGAATAGATAAAAATAATATAACGGCATACCTAAATTTTGTTTAAAATACAAAAGAAAATAATGGTATGTTTTTACCACGATATATATATATATATATATATACATATATGTAAGAAGATACTTTGTTAGGACCATCTATTTCCAAGCGCAATCTAGAGAATCGAAGAAGCGAACAGAAGCTTTGAATTATGTGATCAAATCGTAGAAAGTTTTATGTGCAATGAAAATGCCATATTGATTTTCAAAGGATGTGTGCTTCCCCCGCAATCTTGTTAAACGAGAAAAATTAGATAAAACTGAAAGTGCCCTTTAGTTAAAATTGTTTTCGTTTAATTGCATACGGGAAATGTTTTGTTTTTGAAAATCTTTATTTAGAAATTGTAGAAAAACTTGTTATTGTGTAAGTATATTGATTGAATGTTTTTTTTTTAAGTAAAGCGTTGACTCATATATTAATATGATTAGTTTAAAAAGTAATTAAGATATAAAACTGAATATTTTTGTTACCCCATCGCAACTGTAGTTCATTATACACTTAAGCAAAAGCGCGATGCCGGCAACGGTATGCGGTGCTTCCGAATACTGAATTGCCAACTCATTACATTAATTTTTCAACAACAGCGTCTAAATAGGACCGGTAGGGTTGCTTGAATAGATATAATCGGGGTCGTAATTTTAGATCAGTGATTTTTTTTATCCCTGTTGCGTTCCTTAATCGAATGAATTTGATTCTATTGGTATTTAAATTTTACAGATCTTTTGGACGTTAAATGAATTCCGAGAAAAATATTTTTAAGGCTACGCTTTTTCAATTTCAATACCAATTGTCTTAGTGATGGTATTTTGCAATCATACGATGTCCTATAACATTATGAATTAGAATATTTTTCCTGTTGTACAAACTTTTAATAGTTTAGACATACTACGGTCTATCTATTCTGAAGCATTTATTTAATTTATAATAAAACTATATATTTAGTTTCAGAAATATTTATTTTCGATTCCTTAGAAATTAAACACATTTTAATTTTCCCTATTTTTACACTGTATGATATGCCATCGATACTTGAAAAAAAATTAAATATAATGTTACAAAATATTTATTTTCTTTCAGTATGAGTTTTCGGGAAAAAAGTATAAATTACATATTTTTTTAGTGCTTGTATAAAAATTACTCGTACATAGAAATTTTTTAAAAATGTATGATTATAATTATTAAAATCCTAATAATCAAGATACTTTAAAGTTAAGCAATTTAGAATAAAGAGCATTATATTGTTTTATAACTAAACTTCATGAACATTTTAAATTTTCTTTTAACGTTTATCAAAATTTAACGTTTAATATATTTAATGGAGAATCGTCACGAAGAAATAAATATATTCAATTGAATAAAATTTTGACGTTTCAAATAAGCTTCCTTCTCTTCTTAATATTTTCTTACGTGCAAATAACTGTATATGAAGTTTTAGGTACTTGAGAAAACTTCGAACGATACATTAGCTTATTACTAAAAAATAATTTAATTAAAGTTTCTTCTCTTCTAAGTATTCATAACTCTTAAAGTTTGAAAAGTATTCGAAAACTGTGTTCTGTATAGCTTATGATACTACCTTAAAATGTCAATGAAAATTTACATTAGCCACTTATTAAAAAAAAATGCTTCATTTAAAAATTTTATTTGATTTTTTGTAAAATTTTATTTGCAATTACAAAAGTTTATATTGATTGATAAAGTTAAATACGGCTGGTGCTTCATTGTCTCAGTTTTATAGTTAGGTTCGAGCTCTACTTTTATTCAAAATAAAGCCATTTGCTAACTCGACTCATATGGTCAGATAAATAGGATTAGTTTGAAGTGAAATATCGATACCGCACAAACCGCTAGTCGCGCGAGGTGGAAGTGAAATATTTCAAATTAAGGTGAAAAATCCAATAGCTGAATGCTCATGATGTATAAAAATAGATCTAAAGATTAAATTTTTTTTATTCCACAGAAAATTAGTTTAGTTAACTTTCAAGCAATTATACCTATAGGTTATAAATAGGTTAGAAATAAAGTAATTATTTTTTATTGAAATTAATATGAGTACGTAAGGCAGAAGATTTATACAGATAACGACATGCCTATATGAAACTTTGAAATGCAATTCAGTGTTCTATACCCGTGTGATTTTACCTATAGCCTCACTTTCAAATTTACATTATCGAAATTTTTATTTAAGTATTAGTAATTAGCAATCTTAGAAATACTTAATATCGAAGCCGTTTTTCTTAACCGTTTAGCTTAAGACTATCAAAATGTCGTCATGCAGTGTCGTACCAGTACAGAAAATTAAAATTATTAATCAATTTGACAACGTAATTTTAACATAATTTTTTTATATTTAAAATTTAATATAAAATTTATTAACGCAGTACAATCTTAAGGGGAGGTCGGAACGTCCCTCCTCGTCAATAGTTTGTAGTTCCAAATTTAAAAAAGAAACCATAAGTCAAATAAGCCTCGTCTTGCACAGAATGATTAATTATATCAAGCACTATGGCGCTCAACTCAGGATATTACTTAAAATTATAAATAAAAAAAGGTACATGCAGAAATAGGCATGTCCATAATTTTGAGGTTAACTTTCAATAACGTTAACCTCCCCTTAAGGGATACTGGAATATTAAAATGTACTAGAATAAGTTGTTTAAATAAAGAACTTAAAATTTCTTGATCCGATCTAAATTTACAAAAGTTATAGTCTCATATCTAATAAAGTTTCTTTATTGACATCACATTCATTTCGCAAGATCTAAAAACACTGATAATGTATGAATATGACGTGTGACGGACGAGTATTTTCAAACTGCTACATCTTTTGTATCGATGAGTATAGTGAACGAATTCTAACGCTTTACGCAGAAGTTAAACTAGCTATTATCTATCCGAAAGGGAAGAAAACGCGAACACCTTTAATTTATTGAATTTTGGAACAGTTAAGTCTGTTCTTTCTAACAGTTCAATATAAACACTATATCATAACCTTAAAAAAAACATTATTTTTTCTTTAAAAATATGATAATTTAATGTTACGGTATTTATTCGTTAACTTGTTAAAATTGATAAGGTGAAATCTAACGTAAAGTTATAAAGTCAAATATAAATTGAAAGAAAAGTGTGTTTAACAACTTAAAAAATTGATTTTAAATTTTGTATGAAAAATCAGTAGATAAGTATTCCGTGTTCAATTCCGGACCGTTGTTCAGTTCCCGACGCACGTGATCTTTATGATAATGGGGGTAAGGAATTTTGTCTTTATTGATTAATTTTCAACAACGCTTACATTAGAGTATGGTATGTTGTAAAATATATGACAATGATTTAACGAAACGATTCCAACTCGATATGTGATTCCCTTTTGAGCGTTAATATTTATTAAAAAAAAAAAAAAAAAAAAATCTAAAAAGCTGCTTGCATTCTTGTAGTCGAGCGTGTCAGACATGCGCACGATGCCGAGTCTGGCGGAAGGATTCGGCGATGGAGGACAGAAGCCGGCCGATAATATAAAGCAGAACACGCCGCGGGACTTTGAGAGCGTCGCCCGGGAAAAACTCAAGTGCGGCTGGTTTGGGTACCGGCCACCCTACTTGCAAAAGTATCGAACGGCCAAGTGGGCACTCTTTTGGCTATGCTGGGCAGGGGCCATGCAAGGTATTATACATATATGTATATATATATACGTATACTCTATTATATATAACAAACTCCGCACGCATTGCCCTCCTATCTTGATTTTTCCCACTTTTTCCGGCCCTTATATTCCAGCTCTTTCCAGTTCTTTCCAGCTCGAGATCTCGCGATGAGAGTCCGGCAGCCGTCCGTGAATTGCTATGCTCCGTACTCCTTTATGCTCGCGACTCTCGGATTCATTCTTTCTTTCTCTATATATACATGATTGCTCTTTGATGATTAGACTTCGGTAAATATCAAAGAACCAACGGTTATACCTAAATATCCTTGTGATTTAATAGCAAAGTATATGTATGTTTCTTTAATAATTATTTTGGCTGGTCACCTAAGGAGATACATATTGAGCTATTTAATAAAATTAATGTCTTAAAGGAAGGATTTTCAATGAAGTTTTTCTGGTGCAGCAGCAGGAATCGTAAACAAGCGCGATTAGTTAGGACCGAGACGAGATTGCAGTTTGCCAGTCTGTATAAAGCCCATAAAGCTGCTGATGCTGTTGCGCGAGTGCAGTAGTGTGTTGCAATGGAGCGGGTGTCTAGCAGCTATAGGTAATAGGGTGACAGCGAAGAAGGCAAGCTGGCGGAGGACAACCGAGGAAGCCGTGAACTATTATAGGAAGTTGGAAGGACCGAGATTCGGTATATACAGTGCGGCGGTGACGCAACGTGTGTGTGTGTGTGTGTGTGTGTGAGAGAGAGAGAGAGAGAGAGACGTCGTCCATAATTATTTAGTCTGCGACGCTTCTCGGGTGGTGTATGGGTTCTGCCACCGCCGCCTCGCTATACATTCGGCTGTGATGTGCACTAATAGCGCGGACGCGGTGCATTGAAATGCAATTTGCGAGACTTTCGGAAGGGGTGTTGAGAGCAGAGCGCAGGTTTGTTGGCTATAGGTAGACGATTATAACCGGAAATCGAGTTTTCCGCTCGCAAGTGCGATGACAGACTCGCTCGTGATGGGGTGAGCCGCGCGCCCCCGTATTATAGGCCAGAGATGGCAGGGATGTGTTTGGGACAAGTCGGAGCGCGGCCCGAGCTATATAGGGTTGACGTCGTTGACGAGTGTCTGAGAGAGGGATGGGAGGGAAAAACGAGAAGCTTGGTTATTTTTCTCGCTGCTGAGACTCGGGCCGGTATTATTAATGCCGGACGAATATTTCGATGACTCGATCAAAGTTCGCGATTCGACTTTCCTTTCGAGCTTGATATATATAAATATATACATGTTTTAACCGGATCTCAGCGCTGCAGGTTCCCTTTTTTCTGATTTGCGTGTATTATGAAAGGCGCAGGATAGTTATTCGTAAGTCGCATTTTAATCAGATAATATAATTGTCTATTGTAACAGAGTTTTGGACGAATGATGACTATGAATTTCCTTTATGTATTTTTATTCTTAATATAATTGTTCTTTAGGCACATTTTAATGTTGTCAATTCTAATTCGATCATTTTTGATCGAAAGATCTGCGTTTCATTTTCGAATACAAAGGCTTATTATATGTGGAAAAATATAAATTTTTACAATGATCGAACTCAAAGTAAACATTTTTTATACAAGAGAGAAATTATTGTATCCTGTGGCTATCATTTTAAAGAAATATTTACTTGATCCAAGTTAATTTATTGGTTCTAAAGATCATTTAAATAAATGTATACTAGAGTAAATTGCTCATTTAAATTGTATTAAAAATAAGAAAAACTGATCAAAATTAAAAGGAATTTCATTCTCACCAAATGTAGTAATATTCCCGGCGTTTTATTATTCTCTTTCAATTGTCAGCAGCGTTATACCTATAGCATTGAAGATAGAGAAGCGGAAGACACGAAGAGTAAACAGCAAAAGAAAAGACAAGTTGTATTAAGAAAAGGAGTGAAAAAAAAGCACAACTGACGAAAAATACAGCGTAGTATAAGAATAAGAAGAAAACAAGAGCGTGTAGATAGAGAGAGAGAGAGAGAGAGAGAG
>UELV01178067.1:0-16472 GCA_900490015.1 Megastigmus stigmatizans | reverse complement strand
GAGAGAGAGAGTGAGGGGGGTGGGGGCAGGGGGAGAAGAAGAGTGAGAGAGAGGACATAAGGGTAGAAGAAAAGAAGAGATAAGAAAAAAATGAAAGGGTCATTCGACGAAAGGAAGGCGAGAGAGAGAGAGAGAGAGAGAGAGAGAGAGAAAGCGACAGACATAGAGTACTTACAGCTAGCCCCTTACTACAAACTGGGAATGGAAGGTGGGGGAGGAGAGAGCGAGAGAGAGAGAGAGAGAGAGAGAGAGAGAGAGAATGACATTCGGGAAAAATTACTTATACAAGCAGGCGCGTGAGCCGCACACGTTTCATTTAATTCTTTATACGGGGATATAGACGATGGGACTATAGGACGTGGAATGAGGAAGGAGGAAGAATTGAATGAAATTGTCGAACAATAGGTATATAATGCAGACAACGGGATAATGTCGCAGGCGTGAAAATGTACATTTGTGCAGACTATACATACTGTATATATATAGGAAAGTGTGGAGTGCGGTGCCGAGAGAGCTGCGTCTAACAAATAGCCGGACGAAAGTTCAGACGCTCATACTTTTAATTAAAAAAAGGGGGAGGGATGGGCGGGTGAACGTGTATTGCTACTTTGCAGCTCGTCGTCGCGCGACGGTTCTTATACTCTCCGCGCGCGGTCGCTTCGCTTATTTCTTTGAGCTCCGCGTGGTATAAGGTATATACTGATTTATTACCGTGGGGTTTTCATCTATATAGACATTTTGACTTTCTTGAAAAGGATGCTGCGCGCAAAGTTTGCGTTAATTATAACTGCACCAAAAATCTCTGTCGAGTTTGTAATATTAGTTTGTATAGTTGCTAATCGCGAGTATAAGCTTTCAATGCATCTTACGTTTTTAAGTAATTACGATGTACCAAATCATTTTGACTATTATAGTGCTAATAGGTATAAGTCGTTTGTACCTGTATATATATATATGTATTGTTTGAAAATACTTGAATTGAAATGATATATAAACAAGCTGCAATTGCTCGCTATGCTCGCATTGTAAAACTACACGCAAATACACACTGACATATACATACAAGGTAGTATCGTGGAAAAGTATTATATGTATAAGGTTCGGAAGAATTTATAATAATTGATAATGTAAACATCCATACAGATATTATTTTATGTTAATACATAAATGTTATATCTATCGATCCAAAGAAAATATTGCAAGACCGTTTATTTTTTTTTGCTTTACCGAAACTGTTTGTTTTCCAAGCCTCGTCTTACACGCTCTTCGTAAATATAGCGGCGTATTATGCAGGTTCATTTAAATCGGTTTACCTAGTAGGATAAACGACGCGCGCGAAGCAAATGCTAATGAACGCGTCTCGCCGACTATATAATTAAATTAATTATGCTGAATGTTTTTGGAAAATCTTTTCTTTATGGCTTTCAACCTTAATAAAAACAGCCTGCAGGAATAATAGCTTCTGAGTCGCCTATAGGGTAACTATAGCGGCACTATTTTAGTAACAATTCTTTTAATTTGCATCACATCGTATTATCAAAAGTACAAAAAGATTTGGTACACGTTAACAACAGTCTGATTCTTCTTTTCGATTTAATTAAAATATATATATATATATATATATATCTACTTTGCATATGTAATAAGTACAATAACATCGGACAATAAACGATATTCTACTTATCCTTCTAATTTGTACCAATACACAATTTCCCGAGAATGTGCCTTTCCTCATGAATAATTTATGCAATAGAGGACCGCGCGCTCGCAGGAGTACGGAAAGTGCACGGAGAGCGTAAATGGAAGTTTTGGAAATGAAAAAAAAAGAAGGAAGAAAAATTGTTAATCGCATAAAATTTGTTGGTCAGGAATGGTGGTGAACGGTTTCATCAACGTCGTGATCACGACAATAGAGAGAAGATTTGGATTTAGCTCCTCCCAGACTGGACTCATAGCTGGGGGATACGACATCGCCAGTTTCCTCCTGTTGGTTCCGGTCAGCTATTTGGGCGGTCGCTCCAACTCCAGCAAACCCAGGTTAGCCGTGTGTTGTCGTGTGTGTGTGTGTGTGTGTGTGTGTGTGTGTGTTCGGTAACGCGAAACTGAAACATCAATTTCCCGCTCAAGCGGCTTCCGCATATACTGCACGCATTTGCGAGCGCGATCGCAAGCGTATACGGGATATATGATGCGGCGAAGCTGCCGGAAAGCTTTTTCGACCGATCTATATACAAGCTATTACTATATACACGTGTGGGCGCGTATATAGGAAACGTGATTTTCTCCCAAAACCGTGTTTATTTAACCGCCGATTCGTTTTAGCTCCTATCAAAAGTCAATTATATTGTATTTGCTGTTAATCTTCGACGCGGCTGGTAATTCTATATATATATATATATATATATACGTTTTATATTTGTTTAATATATACGATATGTACGTTCGAAAGGGATTTACTATGGTGTATACCGAGAAATTATTTTCATGTTCTCGGAAAATACTGGCATTTTCCACCATTTACACACGTTGTTTTCTCTTTTTAACGAATGCTTTTTTCGAACGAATAAATATGCAAAATAACATTTAAAAAAAAAACACAATTGTATAGCAAAGTGAGAGTCTAAATGCATGCCTAAATTGTAATATATTGGAGAAGAAGTAAATTCAAAGTTCCGGATTCGTAAGTTTAACGACGTGTCATTACGTTTCTCCGATAGAAAACTTGATTGTACAAACGGTAAGTGAAATCGAAGAATCGCAGAAATTCGCGCGCGTTCATTGCCCCTGAAAGTGGCAAACCCAATATGTATAATTTGGTCAAGGTTCGCGCGACAATTGATCGAGCGATCGAGAACTGTTATATATAATATAGTACGACGATGATATTGCAGGTATATCGGTGTCGGAGTATTGGTCCTGGGTCTGGGTAGCCTCTTGTTCGCCTCGCCGCACTATTTGGCCGGGAATTATAGGGGAGGCAATCAAGTGGAGGATGTGTGCAAGAGGTCGATAAACTCAACGACGATGCGTTCGGTAAGCATATATTTAAGTGGCATTTCGTTCGATTGCGCAATCGACGTATCTCTCTCTCTCTCTCTCTCTCTTCTCTCTCTTTCTCTCTCCCTCGTGACGTTTCCCTTTCGCGTGCACAATAATAACGCCACACGCGATAAACCGAATCACAATGATGTGTTTACGTCCGGCCGCGTCTATGTGTGTTGTATGCAGCCCTCTGCTTTCCAATTAATCGTGAAAAATACATTTGTCATGGTCAGCTGTCGCACAACCTGTTCTTCCGTTTTTTACCATTATCAACTTAAGTGAAACGCCTGTATATACATATAAACATCGTCAGCACTGTAACTTTATTTGTGAAATATGAATTAAAATTATGGTTAATTCATTTATGAAGCAATTCAATTACAGCTTGAAATAAAAGATAAGATGGATTTGACATTTAAGGAGATGCAGCAGCAGTGGGTGGTCTTAAAGAATCTTGGTGAACGTGAGCTGCTTGCGGAAGAGCATTATATATATAATACTTTCAAATTCACATTTACGATAGTATGCTTGCAGCGGGTCGAGTGGCGCTACTTTTAAAAAGAAGCTCCCGCGAGCGTAAATCACGCGGTCCAAACTACCGCGGCTCCTCCGAATCGTTATCTCTCGAGGCAGCGCGCGCGCGCAACATATTGCTCAACGTAAAATTGGATATTACGTATATCTCTAAGTTTACGGTCACTGGAATTGCACCGATCATCTTCTCATAGCCATATATATATATAAATAACCAACCAACTCTTTATCTAATATCAATACGAAGAGAGCCACAAACTTATACAGGCCATCCCGATAATATACTCGTTAAACATAGTGCACTATATACAGGCTAGCTCAACGAATATCTTATACGCATGTATAAGTAGATAAAAAAAGAGCAGGAGAAGCGGTAGGTTTATAAAAGAGCTGCATTAGCCCCGATGAGGTGTCAACTCGCAAGTGTATATACCGCGTAGAGGAGACTGCGCAGCGGCACCAGCGGCACCAGCGGCACACGGGCTTTACCTTTTTATCCAAGGGCCGTTTGTCACGTGTATAACTTTGCAGGCGTCGTGCTCGAGTCTGGGTCTGGAGCAGGCGGAGCTCGAGCCCTACAGCGGCGTGTACTTAGCGATGTTCCTAGTGGCCCAACTGCTGCACGGCGCAGGTGCAGCGCCCTTCTACACCCTCGGCGTCACTTATCTCGACGAGAACGTCACCAAGAAAATGTCCTCGGTCTATCTGGGTAAAAACACTTTGTATACACCTACTCGTTATGTATGCGCGCGCTCGCAGCTTTGCACACTCTATACGCTCTTTTTTCTTTACCTTACTCACTCGACCCTTCCTTTTATTTTTCCTTTTAATGCCGCTCTTTAACATCGCCTTGGGTATGTATGTACAGTTTTCATCTTGAGATTAACGGGTCGACGCATCGCGCTTATTAATTGGTCGGGTCGGTACACTTGCTGTATACGCGTACTTTTACTCGTGCGTTTTTACAAAAGAAAAAAGAGCAACTTATTATATGGTGACGGAGTTGTTTGGAATCGTGTCATCTGATTTCGTTTCATTTCTAATCCCTATTTTGGAAATCAAATGTAAATAGTAGTTCGATCGTTTTTTCTTTTTTTTTTATTCAATGGATTTTTCTAAATAAATACAACAATGATATTTACAATTGAGCGTTTTAAAACATTACAATATGAGCTGGTAACTTTATACATTATTAAATATTATCTTTATATTCTTCAAAAATATCTTTCAACGGAGTTATTTTAAATTTTAATCAATTGCAAAATGTATGTAAAAGTTTACAATTTATTGTAGTGTGTTATTTTTCAAAAATGTAGCAGTGCCTATACTTGATACAACTACAATCCATTATGATGAATTGTATTAGAAAATTAATTAGAAAAGTTTTTTTCTTTTAGATCTATAATGCGACGTAACACGTCTAAGTCACAAGCGTAAATTTCAATTAATCAATTTGATTCGAGTGAGAAGATATCACACCTGCGCGTTCCTCTAATATATTTTGGGATAGCTTGAACTCCCAGTAATTATTATTGGGCTAAATCTCGGTGTAATCCGATTAGGGCGCTATTAAAGCGATGGGCCGAAATTTAAATTAAAGTATACATGCGCGCGTGAGAATTACGAAACAAGGGTTTAAGTACGTTATTCTAATTGGCAGGCATTTACTACACAATGGCGATAATCGGACCTGCCTTCGGCTACGTCATAGGTGGCGAACTGCTCAAGATCTACACGGACTTCCTAAGAGTCGATCCTGGATCGTGAGTATAAACCAATTCTCTTTCTATGTGTATCATCATCATCATCATCTATTGACGCATTTATATATACCATTTGTGCAATTATGCGTCTGTTGGTCACTTCAAGTCCTCTTACAATTCTGTAAACATTTACTTTATTTCGACGTTTTACATCGTATTTGGAAAGCACAAAAATTTCTTATGAATTTTACATGTATAAGTACCGATCTGCAGACACATAAGTAATAAGTAATTCCAATATTAATCTGACATCTCATTAATATTAGTAATCATTGTTCTATATTAATATATATAATTTATAAGTGAATTCTCGTATCATTGTTAGTCCTTAGTTCCTATAATAGCCGCAGAAAAAGCCATTGAAACCCAATTGGCGTGTAAAACATTGCTTTCACTGCGAATAAAAAAAGAAAGTAAATTACGATGGGTCGGCAACGTCGATAAATCACAGAGATTCACATAAGGTCCTTTATATTGCACACGTTACGAAATAATTTACGGCTCTAAGCATCAGTTTATTCCACGGCGTATAATTCGCTTTTATAACAGAACGCATTGTTAGATAAATAAACCCTCAATGAAGCGTATGATTTGTTTACATTAATCGCACTATCCGTATGCTTAAGCGACGGTGTAATGAAGTCTGCTGCACAATATATACGAAAAAGCGCATACACCGAGTCCCCCCTCGACTCTATACATATATACATATATATATATATATACGAGGGTGAGTCAATAAGTCCTTAGAAAATCTAAGAGATGGCGCGCCAGGTTATCAAAAATTATAATTTAGTAGCAAGCACCACCAATTGCTTCTGTATCTAACTTATTCTTCTTCTACCCCTTTTCTAACCACAGGTTAATTTTCAGCCATATTCATATAGAGTGGTTTCGTTTTTATCGTCGGTTGAAGTCAACAGCTTTCGTTTATTTATTAAAATAAAAATGGAAAGAATTGAGTTTCGAGCGGTGTTAGCTGCGTTAGATGAAGTTCATGTCGAATCTGCCCCTGTATTTACAATTGGGTAAATCGATTCAAGTGCGGTCGTACATTAACCAAAGATCATCTTTGTTTAATTGTCTTTGAGACGTCCCGTAGAAGCGAGTACCCCCGAAATGATCGACAAAATCCACGACATGGTGTTAAGTGATCGTAGAATAAAATTACGCGAAACAATCGAGGTCACAGGCATATCGAAAGATTCTGCCCCTTTCAATTTTGCACGACAATTTGGGTATGAAAAATAATATCGGCAAGATGGGTGTATCGGCAAGGGGGTTTGCCGTAAAACGAGATTTATATCGAACGAGGAGGTCATCGCGGAAACAAATGCCTATATTTTGAGGAACTTACAGAATCATATTTTTCCGATGGCTTAGGATAAATCGGAGGGACTTCTGGAAAAGTGTATCAAGCTAAAAGGACATTAGGTTGAGAAATAAAAGAAATTTTATCCAGAAAAAAAAATTGTTTATCTATTTTTTTTCTAATGACTTATTGACCCCCCCCCGTACACGTTAAGGGCGCACAATACCCACTTGGAAAAAAAACGTATATATAAATACGCTCTTCCTTCCTATTCCCTTCATATAATATCTCCCAGCTCCCCGGTCGTCGTAAATTTCACCTTTCTATTGTTGGTCTTCGCCGCGCATCTTTGCCGATGTGCGTGTGTGTGCAGCAATATTAATAAATTCATTTCTTTCACAATGGCATATCCATGTTCGAAAATAAACACGCGGTGGCAATAAACTTCACCTCCTAAAGCAAAGCCACTCGTAAATAAGATCTGCACAGAGAGAGAGAGAGAGAGAAAGGCGGGGAGGAAAAATTCCTGCACAGGCTCTTCCGTATATTTATATAAAATACCGCTTTTTTTTTTCCTTCCACGAGACAATTGCACGTGATCCCCGGTTCTTATCCCCGGCGTCATCGTAAATTCGATTTTTGCCTTCGCGCGCGTCTTTGCAACTGCGCCTTATCGGAGATCCCCCGAATGAATTTCGATTTCTGGATTCGTATGAAAAAGGTTTTGCGCCCTCCTGCAATTCTATTCGCGCTTTGAATGTGCTATATATACACGCGAATAGAAGAAGAGGCGGAAAAGAAAAAGGGAAGACGTATAGAGGGTAGTGCATTCGGAGTGTATGGACTGTACGGAAGGCAAAAAGAAAGTGCATAAGCGAGTAAGAAATGGGGCGACATAAATATTGCACGAGTATTGTATACGGAGATAGGCGATTGAGTCGGTGTGTGTGTGTGTGTGTGTATATTTGTGTGCCATTAGAGTACATAACGGGTCTAGATTAATAGTGCACGTAACCCCAGCCCATGCATCTGATGAACCTCCCATGGGGAAAATGTCGAGGCGGTAAACCGACGTTTGATGCTGATATATATACTCGTGCACGCGCAAGACGCAGCCCCTTCGCGGACTATATGCATAGCCATGCCTCTCTCTCTCTCTCTCTCTCTCTCGCTCTATATTAGCTTGCAGCTATTTTTCCCCCTTTTTTCTACCTCCTTATTATTTTTATACTTATTCATACGTAAAGCTTAATCCGTAATATATACATCTAGATCAGTTCGAACTGTATAATCAAATCAATTTATTTTCAAAGTGATTCGATTTATATTGAATATCCGTTCGCACCGTTATTATCGTTTCTCATGTTCTGTTAATCAAAATTGACTTCAATTCATGAAATCTTTATGCACTTTTACTTAAATATTGATTATTACTATCGATAAATATGTGCGCGTTTCTAATTGATTGCAGCAGTCCGTATAAAAATTATAATGAGTGTACAAAATTAAAAAAAGTTTCGTTCTTATAGACTCTATATAGGCTACGGTTTTTATCCGAAAGACCAACATAAATTGTCGTAGTAAATTCCATAAGTTACGAAATTACACCATATTTAATCTTGAACGCGAAAACTCAAACATTGGTAAGATTCACGCTCGCGCGCACCACGTATACGTACTCACATCGATAATATATATATATATATATATATATATATGTGTTAGCTCGGTATAGCGGGCATCATCAATATTTCGCGCGACCGTATTATACTTTTTACCTTGCCTTCCACGACGCTCAGCTCTTAAACTTTATTAAATTCTTCCAAGGATTTATCGTTCATTTGGCCGATATAACTTTCGACTGTCGCCCGCAAGCTTAGATATGTATGTTCCACTAATTAGACGGATGTTCATTCGCGACGCTTTTTATGACAAAAATCCCATGAAAATGTCCTTCGGATCAATGTCCGATTTGAGAGAGGCATTTATTTATTTATTTATTTTCTTCGATTGTTGGATCGTCGTAACAAATGCCAGTCAATCGTCTCGCGTGGACGTGCATTGAAAAGATGCAAGCTTAGAGATACGAGGAGCTTTTCACAATATGCAACAAACGTGCACAGACTGGCTAGACCGATCCTTCGTTCTCGACTCGGTTAGTCAGCTATTTCCGAACGATCAATCACCCTTTCGAGGGAGCGTTTTTGGAGGCGCGCGCGCGAGCGCAAACTCCAAAGGCTGCAGTGTACGCGGCGCGGGCTCCGCAAAGAAAATTGACCTTTCATCACGCGGATTGCCTCTCAGCGACTCGCTTCATCTTGATCGTGTTTATAAAACAAAACGAATTGAATTTTCTCCCGGGGCCTCCCTAAAGCTCTTTCGGGACAATGACTATACGCGAGCCAGGGAAATTATTATTTGACGAAAAGTTTGCTACTGACAAGATACTTTATCGTTTATCAGTCATATAATTGTAATTAACGAATTAAAGTGTGTATATATATATATTGAATTGCAGATTTGGATTGACGCCGCAGAGTAACGTATGGATAGGGGCTTGGTGGATTGGCTTCCTCGCAGCCGCAATAATTTGCTTCGTTATTGCGCTGCCACTTTTAGCTTTTCCCGCAGCTTTACCAGGTAAACTCAAATATTCATTATATAATTATTGTGCGTATTTGGTCGATGCGCAAACGGAATAACTCTATAGTCTGGTAAAGACGACTTTTTTAAGAGGATCAAACCGATTAGATACATCGAATGTTTGAGGAACGATTACTTAAGCTTGGTAATAAATTTACCTAAATTACCGATACTGACAGTTTCAAATCTTTTAGTTATTAAATGCCGTTGTCGCAGATTGGTCTAGAAATCCATTTAAAAACGTTATATTGTTCATTTTTTGAGAGAACCGTGATATACAAATTGTTTGCAAGTAGTTTTGTTATTCAATCTGATTTACCCAAAGATCAAATGAAACATCGATGTATTATATTCAAGAGAAAAAAATTGAACATACATACATAATGTACGCTATCGATTAAGTAATATGCAGCTGTTATATTAATCTATATAGGGCACAAAGTAACATTAAAACATTGATTAGTCATCGATTTTCTGTATAATAAAATATCGTAATAAAAAATGGTATGATTCTTGGAACAGGATCTGTGGAGCTGGCAAAGGAAAGGGTATCAGAAGCCCACCAGAAATCAGGAGGTGGGAATGGCGAGGCTTTTTCGAAAATCCGCGAATTGCCCCGTGCTCTAGCGGAGTTACTCGGTAATCCAGCTTTTTTTATGCTGAATCTCGCCGGAGCCAGCGAGGGTCTACTGGTTGCTGGCTTCGCGGCTTTTCTTCCCAAATTAATGGAGAATCAATTTAGCGTCAGTGCCAGTTTAGCAGCTTTACTTATGGGTAAGGATATTCGGTAGATCGAATAAGATAGTTGAAACTAACACGACGTCTGCAACAATGTTATCGACGCTATATTCGTATTATACAATGTGATTTCAGGAGTAGTTACGGTACCCGCTGGTGGTGGTGGAACTTTTCTGGGAGGATACCTGATAAAGCAATGGAATTTGCCTTGTTCGGGAATTTTGAAATTTTGTATTATTGCTACAGCAACCTGTATATTATTCACGGTTTGTTTCATTCTTAGCTGTCCAAATTTGGACTTTGCTGGACTTACAGTACCTTACGTTAATGATGAAAAGTGAGTCCGATGAGTATCATACGCAAACATATAAGACAGCTATAAAATATAAAATAATTTTAGTATATTCGCATCGAAAATATGCTTTACACACAGTTGTTCACCCTGCAAATATGTATCTAGCTTTGAGCAACTTGTTGCCACATATTTTGTAACAGCTGACTAATTATTTTTCAGAAAACCATTGAGTTTAGTCGGCACGTGTAATAGCGGTAAAAATGGTTGTGGATGCTCTACCTCAAACTATAACCCGATTTGTGGAGTTGACGGGGTGACTTATTATTCAGCTTGTTATGCTGGATGCACGGATGAACTTTCTTTACCAGACATGAAGGTAACGAAATCAACTATGCGCACATTGTTTTCATTCAACGATTAACTACCTAATATACAAGGTATACCGAACTAAAATAAATAATTTTATTCGGTATATAGAGTTTACCGATACAAATCAATCTTGAGCCTTTTGATGCAACTCCAGGTCTACACGAACTGCAGCTGCATCGAAGCACCGGCGTTGAGCCTGCCGGGTGCAGCATTCGGCAGAGGGCCTATACCCTACGAGGCGACCAACACAACTTGCAAGAGCAAATGCAACTACCTGTGGCTCTTCATCGGCCTAGCGTTCTGCAACATGCTCGCCACTTTCTTGTGCACGATGCCCGCCCTGGCCGGGACTCTGCGCGTCGTGCGCGACGATCAGCGCTCCTTCGCACTCGGCATCCAGTGGATCAAGGTGCGCATACTGGGCACCATACCGGCCCCCATGATCTTCGGCCACCTCATCGACAACACCTGCATACTGTGGCACGAGACCTGCGACGGCCGGGGCGCCTGTCTCGTCTACGACAATTTCTACATGAGCAGGTAATTTCTACCTTATCGATATTATGCTTTTGCAACGCGCAACTCCCGCGCACTTTATTATGTTTCTCGCTTGTCGATGCGACGATGATTGTGATTTTAGACTTGATGCATCGAAAAGCGAGAATCACAATCCATCGGATAATGATACGATAAATCCCTAGTGGCACGGATTATACTGACAACAGAAATAATCGTACAATTTTCTTGAATAAAAATAATTAACTAATTTTTCAGATACATGTTCGCTTTAGCCTTAGTTGGCAAAATAGCGTCTCTGCTATTCTTTTTCCTGGCTTGGTGGTTCTACGTTCCACCGGGAAGTAGCAGAATAAATCCAGAACCTCGTCCAGAACCGACGCTCGCAACTACTGCCGCGTCATCGCAGCATCACACATATTAGACAATTTCCAATTTCATCGTAGGTTTTGCATACTTTCGTGATTGCGCATACGGCAGTTACTTACGAAAACTTAATTCTCTATCATTGAAGTTATTTAACGAATTATTAATTTAGCTCAATTTGATTCGATATATAGCAACTTTTTTTTTTATTACATTAAAATGCGTTGTAAATAACTGGATATATTTCGCAAATAATTTATTAAGAATTTATCAGAATATTGATTTACGTTCTAAGAACATTTTACGCTTTGCTCAACGATCATTTAAGATCTCAAAAGTGATGCTAAAATTTGATAAATGGGAGCATAATTTTTTAGATTGGTCACAGTAAAAAGGTGCTCTATGCTTAGAAACTGCATACACAGCCGACTAGTTTTGAGAGTCAAATTATGATTATGCCTACAATATGCAACTCATTCTTTAACTATTAATAGTACCTTTATGATCTTTTAGATCGTGTTTTTAATTTCATACAATTCTCATGTTGTAAATTAGTATATTACTTTCATATAGTTTTTAAATTATTCCTTTTTTATTGTGAATTGTAAATATTATTTGATACATTAAAAATACAATGTTTTTTATAATTTACATGTATATATAAATATTATTTCTATTCAATTCAAATCTCAAAAAAAAAATTCTTTATGTATGCGTGAATCTAAATAAAAATATTATAATTCTATAAAAAAAATTATTTAACTTCATATTAATTATATGTTTAAATACGAAATATAATTTGTTAGCCCCTTGTTTGCAAATTATATTTTTAAACAGTTCGAAATTATTTATTAACAAGTGTATTTATGATAATTACCGTAAAGTATGATGTTGGTATTATATGTTACATTACAAAGTAATCTGCAGAAAGTACAGAAAGAATATGTTGTAGTTCTCACTAAATTGAATCACACATTTATGTTGATGTAAAAAGAAATCGATATTAAAATATTATCGTAAAGTAATACTGCAATTATAGATAGATGGACAAATATATATATATATATATATATATATAGTTTAAAAAAAAGTCAATTAAATTTTTAACTTAAACACTTTAATAATAGGGGACACTTTAATGTGCGCGTGTTACTTTGTAATGAACGCGAAAGGATGCCTGATATTGACTGTTTTTCTAACTGTGTACAAGTTAAATATTTATATAAAATAGACATGACGAATTAAGAAATAATGGTTCAAAGTCCTCCAGGAATTTCTTGGTGCATTAGTTGACCAATAAAGGACTTGCAAATATATCTATTACATATAAATATTTTATGTATACTCATATCTAGGTATGCTGTTCGTTGCGACTTTAGCACGTGTAATTAAATATTAACACACTTTCAGACTGATTCATAAATTGTAAAAACTTTTGAATGTGATTCCTGGATCGATAAAATTTATAATGTAAATAAGTAAAGTAGCAAAATGTTTTTTATAATAACATTTTTATATGAAGAATTTTTTTATATAATTATTACGTCTTTTAAATTACTGAAGATGATAATCATTTGATATGCATATTAAAAGTTAAAAATTTTTGTACAAATAACCAAACGTATATTATATATTATTACAATGTATTAGGAAAATTACATGTACAAACTTTTTCTAAAGATATAAACTTTATAACAACATTTTGGTTTTGCAATTCAATTAACCCAATTAATATGCAATACATGAAACAAAATATATGTTTTATTTTTTATGTACATGAGAAAAAGGTGATTTGTCGATAAACATATTAAAAAACTGTAAGTAAATTCACTAATAGTTAACAATTATTATTATTTACCAATAACTCATTCTTTTTCTCAGTAACTATATACATTTCTTCCAGCATTATTTTTTTTAGGTGGATATAATTATTAAGTTTGCTCCAACGCACTTTACCTTTAGATTTTGGAATAAATTCTTTATGATTTCTAGTAAAATACTTTGAAATTGTGATTGATTTTTTATACTAATGTTTTAATCTTACTTATGTTAAAGTAAAAAATTAAACAGTATTTTTGATAAGTTCTTTAACAGGACGCTAGTAAAAAAATTATATGCAAAAAAAATTATTATTTTTGAAAACATTATTGTTGATTGATAAATTTTATTCAGCTAATTTTGGTCTCAAATCTGTTTTTTTAATTTTTTGTTATTTAAACTTTTTTATAGAAAATTATACAGTACATGTATAACAAAGGCGGTGATCGGCGGCATATTTAAGATTAATTTTAGGGTACTGAAATGTACGATAGTTTTTATTAAATGATGGTGGGTGAAATATTTAAATATTTAAGTCCAAATTCGAATGAATAAAATAAAATCTTTAGATAACAATATTAATCCTATGCATGATCCTATGTTCTACCTTTTATAAAATCCTTAAATACTTTCTTAAAAAGTTTTCTACGTAAACATAATATTCTTTTAATAAATAAAAAGAAAATTCGGTGTGATAATTATTACTTTGTAAATATGTATATAATAATTACTTGTCTAGCAAAATCAAGATTGATGTTGTTGTTATACTTAGTTATAAAGTTTTACGAGCAATTAACGTCTATTAATATTAAATATTTAAAATTTAGTTGCACATACCTGCAATCAAGATATGTATATTGTACTAAATTAAAATAAAATCTTGATAGTAGTATGTATACATATAGTAACATAAATTCTAGAATCGTGACCTACTATATCGACAATACATAACCATTCGACGTAAGATATAAGCGACAGTTGTTTTATCAACTGTAAGCAATTAAAATATACGGCAAATGGTAAAATTAGGTCATCTACTTTACTATATATTATGCAGAAATTAAACGATAAATATTATTTTCAAATTATCAATACTTTTTATTTTTTTCCAATATAATATTATTTTCATACAAGTGATTATACTTACATTTAAAACTATTTCAAGTCAATCATTTTTTTAAATTTGACACTTTAAATAAAAATATATAAATTTTAAAAGGTCAAATTAACAAAAATTTTATCTTGAAACAATTACAACTGCAAGTACAATTATTTATTTGAAAAATGATATGAAAAAAAAAAAAAAAAATATTCGAAATATGAATAATTTTTTTTTAAAGTAGATGTACAGTATATACGTATATGTGTATAGAATTAATCATAATTAAAAATCGATACTTTGATATATTTTCCACTATTCAATCAAACGAAATGTAACAGAAGCGAAGGAAATTTAAATAGTGTGAAACAGTAGAGAATAAAATTACGTGATTACAGATGATTTTCATATCTTATGCATGCGCGTATTCCGTACAGTGCACAAAGTTCCCGTTTTTACCACATTTGAAACTTGAAATGAACATGCACACTGGAATTTTGAATTTAACAAAACATATTTAAAGCGAATGAAACTACACAAGCAAAAATACTACTAGAAAGCACATACTTATTTTAAATATACATAAATATACCTATATTACTCATCCTAATATAATATTATTTATCTTTTAATAGTTTACTTGAAATATTAATTAAAATTTACAAATAAATTTTTTTAGTGAGATTAAATAATTGGATTCACAATCAGGAAAATAAAAGAATTTGAGTAATAGTTTAAATAATAAAATCCTATTATATTAAAACAGTAAATATGCAATCGATAAAGTAGAGCTCTTACGTGTCATTGAATGGCCTTCTCAGTGGATATGGGTATTATACAAGCCAAGATATATGGCCTCTTGGTCTAGGGGTATGATTCCTGCTTTGGGTGCAGGAGGTCCCGGGTTCAAATCCCGGAGGGGCCCTTTTTTGTTCTTATTTTAAACATTAGTTTTAGATATATAGTGCTGATATCATAATAATATTATTGATTTGAGCGTATGCTGATTATCTATTTTGGTTTTGCATTAAACTTAATAAAATCGGTAGTTAAAAGTATAGATAATGTATATAAATTTTCCAAATATGTATGAATTAAAAGGCATAACATTGTACTTTAAGGTATAAAAATAAAAGCGTTAAATCTCTATATCCGTATATCTAATAGTAGTTACAGAGCAAAGTTTTTTTGTTCTAGTGTCTTAAAAAATTTTCGCTATATGCTTCGAACTTGACACGCCCTGCAATATAGATCTTATTTGATATTCCAAGTCAAATGATTCTAAATTCGACATAAAAATAGTATGCCTAAGTCCAATTCGCTCAGACCTTCAATTGAACTCAAAATTATGGTCAAAAAGATTTAAAAAAAATAGTATAAAGGCGGTCATTAAAGCAATTTTATTAAAAGTCGTTTACTATACCGAATCATTTCAGAGAAAACAGGTAGTTCAAATTCTATTGTTTAAGTAAAGCAAAGAATTTTGAAATATTATTTATTATTAGTAATGTAAATGTCCTGATATAGCTACTTATTTGAGCCTTATGCCATATAAAATAAAATAATTTGAAATTCATTTCGCATAATTATTTTACAAACCAAATAAAATTACTATTTTATAAAATATTATGCCATTTCCAGTAGTATTTAAATATCCGGTTGAAACTTTGCGAAATGTGAGATTATGATTCAAGGAAGTGCAATGATGTATTTGTTTTGCATTAAGAGGACATCGGTGTACACCGCTTTACCGATATATACCAATGCTGTTAAAAAGTGGCTTTTTACTTCTCAGTAAATAATATAGCATTTTGTGTAACAAAAAATAGTTGTCCCCTTTTCTACGCGTAATAAAAATTATCTATAACTGTTTTTCATAGTAAAAGGACATTAATGCACTCTACTAAAGTATTTGTCATCACAACCAAAGTACTTTGGATGCCACCAACCAAAGTCATTAGTTGTCGTGGTTTGGTT
>UELV01178059.1:64009-74188 GCA_900490015.1 Megastigmus stigmatizans | reverse complement strand
ATATATATATACACGTTCCTACTTATATACGACGTGTATCTATATATAAAAGTGCCCTGTGTCTGATGCTTTTATGCCCCATATAGGTGTACTTTATATATATATAGGTTTCCCAACGTATACATATTTCTTCAATTCAAAATGTCTGTCGGACCACAAAATTTGAGGGATGGTACGCGTGCGGATGCAGCCGACGGGGGAGAGCAAGTTAGTAGTAGAGGCGACACTTGCGGCCGACTTACTATATATAAGCACTTAGGGCCGCGTGTACTTATTCGGAAATACTATAGTTCTTACGTGTGTCGGTAATGAAGATCGTAAAATATATATACGCTTCACTCTTTCGTAATTTTATTATACATCTGTCTGTATAATGCTGCTCTCTTTCACGGTTATTGCTGCTTTTATAACCTGCGAAAAGCCCCGACTATTCTATGCGAATGTACGTATACAATCTTTCAGTTTTGAGCACTTCTGCAGCGATTGACATCATGTAAGTTGTTAACTCATCTCATACATTCGTTGGTTCCTATATAGAAATATGGAAAAAAAAATATCAAATAGACTTTTATATCATCTCTGAAGAACTTTTGCTCCAACCGAGTAAAGCCTTGTTGCTTCCGACAAATCAAAGCTGCATTATGCGGTACGCGAGGCTTCTTAAATTCCCATTTGTGCCGAGATTAATGCCACGGCAGGCAATTGCGAAGTCTCGCATCGATCGCTATAAATTACATCCGCACGTACGCGCGCCTGCAGCACCGAGCTTCCATTCGAAATTTTCGGAATGTCTTCGGACGTATATATATATAGGTCGTTATCTCGAATATGTCGAGGCTGATTCGAAGCCATCGTAGCGTGACCCAGCCGATTATATCGCGCAGCCCGAAAAGCGGTCCGGGTCGTAAAAATTTCTGCGACGTCTGTCCCTACATATATACATATACGGGTGCACAGTCAGAGCTCGGGATACGCTCGGGCCGATTGCTCCTATAACAATCGCCATCGGGTCCATCGGGAACGCCATATGGGCTGTTTATAAAAGACCAATGTCTGTGTCTGTGTGTGTGTGTGTGTGTGTGTGTGTGCGTGTTTGTGTGCGGCGCACTGCGAAAAAGGGCCATTGATGCCTTGTTAACGCTTATAATGGTGCTCGATATACACACCCGGAGAGCAGTTCATAATGCAGCCGCTTATGGACGTCATCGGCTGATCCAAATCGCGCGCGTCTGAGAGCCGAGGTGGTGTGAGGGTGAAAGGGACAGGGTCTCTCGACGTACACAAGACCAGATCCTCGATCGCGCGGCTCTTCATGAAAAATGCATCGATCGTAAATTTTCGGATGTGTGTTGCCTGACGGGATTCGATTTTCTTGCCTTTCTTTTGCGATAACTCTTTTTCCTTTTCGAGGCTTCGTTTCACAATCGAGCGCAATGGAAATAACGAGACTTGTGTACAAAAAAATATGGTCTATTACTGAAGATTATTTTTCATTGAATTGCAGAATTTAGTAAGTAACTAACTGAGCTGCACAAACACTTTATTATAAAAACTTACGTTACTTCACTCAAAAGCTACATCTTCGCTACAAAATATGTAATTACAGTAATTAGTATAATTATTATAGAAGTGCATCTGTCTTGATCTGATCTGTAGCCTCTATTATTTTCTTCAACCATATTTTCATTATATCAATATTTATTCCCTTGAAACGCTAAAATTTTAAATCTTCGTTTTCTTCTTCATATACGTGAATACTTGGATTATCAGCGGGCCTATTTACCTCTACTATTAAATTCATTTTCTAGTAAAATGAGCGCTACATCAGAAATAACCGATATTAAATGCCTGAAAATTAGAAACTATTGCAGCTCATGCAATGTATATGAAAATCATGCATTAGAATAATTTGAAATGCGGATATAACCGTTTACATCTAGTAATAATTTTGTTGAACATAGAGAAAACTATTACACCTCCCACAAACATAGTAGCCATAAAATACCTCTCTCGAAATTTACTCACCTTCGCTATGAAAATTAAAATAAAAAAATTCTATACTCGATTTAGCATTTTTAACCTCAAACAGAACAGAGACCGTCGTTAAATAAGCCCAAAGCCAGCGATGACGTAAGCAGAGAGCTCGAAAAGGGTAAGCATGCATAAAGAGAGAGAGAGAGAGAAAGAGGGAGAGAGAGAGAATGCTCGGGCCGCGAAGCTCATCGAAATGGCCTAACATGTGAAGCGATGTGCGATTTGGTGCAACGGCAATGAGTCAGGCGAGAGTGCATGTCCCGCAAGGCTATAAATTGCTCCGCAATGCGAATGCAAAGCTGTTTTTGACGTGCTAATGGATTAATTGACGAAATATCCACATGCATCAAGTATGAAGCGAGCTGGCCCCGCTGCTGCTGCTGCTGCTGTTGGTGCTGCCTCTGATGCAATGAAATGTTGTTACTGCACTTGTAACGGTTAGCCGTCGTTATTACCGGGCACGCATTAACTCGCAAAGTGTTAATTTAAATTTACTACGATAAATAATAGATAATACCCAGGGGAGAAATTTAATTCGACATAATATTTTGGAACTTTAATTTTTGGTCAACGTAGTACCGTAATTTATCGTTATTATCTTTATCGATTTTCTCTTTCAAACTGTGAAATTTCACGTCGAGTAAAAATTAATTTTCATTTTAATGTTTAATTACTATTATAAAATAACGCATTATGTGATATTCCAATAATATATTGTTGCTAAAGCTACATCGTAAATCATTAACATTAAATTCCCCTTTAAAAATACTTACAATCATACCGCAATATACAGGTATAATATATTGATGCTAAATGCATAAATTTAATGTATATTTATATGACATACAAAAGGGACAATAAAGTCGATAAAATGTATGTTTCTCGGCCAACATCCCCTTGCACGAATAAATGTCGCTCCTTTTACAGCGTCTTAACCGAACTTTCGTGTACAGCGTAAAAATACGATGAAGCCGTGATCCATATCGTCTGATTTTAAAAACTATAAAGAAACATGTTGATATGAAAGAGCATTGGACGATTTCGGTCTCATCGATAATGTAATCGCATAAAAAAGCTTCCGAAAAGCTTCGGCTGCAACTCCTCTCTCTCACTCTCTCTCTCTCTCGCTCTCTCTCTCTACCTCTCTCTCCCTCTCTCTCTACCTCTCTCTCCTTTTAGCATGCTTTCAAGCAGCTCGCGTGATATCTTACCATCAGTTTGGAAAATCGGAATTGAAATTTCTTCACACCCTTTCTTTACACACGCACACACTTTCTCAGACCCGTTTTCATCCTTCTCTATCCTAAGACCACCCGACGTCTTGCCGAAATGAAGACAAACATTCGCGTTCTCCTTTTTTGTACACAGATTACTTTGCATAGAATGATTTAAATGCCGGCGAGACTCGCACTCCAATGCTTTTCGAGGAGGGTGAAAGAGAGAGAGAGAGAGAGAGAGAGAGAGAGAGAGAGAGAGAGAGAGAGAAGTCTTGCATGCCACGCGATAACTCTTCTGAATTTTCTTGAGGGCAACTAAGTGTGTTTCTACCATACAAATATTGATTTTAAAATGTTAACGGTATGGGCTCTTTCGTGATGAATTTTTATAAACTATTTGTTTTTGAATTATAGTAAATCTTTTATTCTATAAAAAAGCACGTATAATCAAACAGTTTTATGGAAAAATGCATTCAACACGAATTCATCCATTATTATCAGAAAAATGGTATAGATCAAAACAGATAAAGTACATATTTCAATGTTTTCAATATACAATTTGATGGATAATAATTTCTTGAGCTTTATTTTAAAAGAATTTTATCGAAGTGGAAAAAGTAGTATGCATGTAAAAAAGCCAATATTGAAAAATAATTTATATCGCTCAATATTTTACCTCTACGCTAACGAAAAATCGAATTTTCCATTATATTTCATGAATCCCTTTTATTGAATAGTCTTTCCCACTTAACAATTTGACAATATATCAGAATATTGTCGATAGCAGCATCTGTTCATATTGAAATTTATAATAACCTTTTTTCCGCTTGGCGGGTTTTGCCGATACTTTGAAAAAACAGGGCTCCACCTTTGCGACCTGTCGAAGGGGCGAAGAACGTATATACACGCGGCGTGTGCGATAGGCAAAAAGGGCGCTCTATAAAATAATATAAAATACATACTGTATCGCAGAGGTACGCGCATATTCAATGCCTCCGTTCTTTTTCTCTCGTGGACTTTTCCGCATTACGCGATTTCTACAAGACTCTGATATGTGGTCGATGTTTATCGCGAAGAGAAATAGACGCGTAATGAGATAGGACGCGCGGGTTATTGTGCTGGGAAATTGGAAGAGGAACCTATTTTCAAATTTATCGCTTTAAACGTTATACGCGCGGGATAGCGCGCAATAGCAGGGCGGACAAAGGAGAAGGGCGTCGGTTTACGCTGTTTTGCCTCCATACCTCGGGAGAGTCTGTCGTATCGGTGACTAGACGAGTTATTGGAAATTTATTTCACTTTATCGGGTTCCGTCATTCTTTTTTATTCCATCTGCTCCACCTCCATCTCACTTTGCATTATATACACCGACTACCGTAGCGAAATGGATTGTATGAAGCGAACTAGGCTCTCTGTGAATATATACACTGTATTTACGCTTGATTCCTGAAGTGAATAGAGCAGATCTCGATAAAATGCAAATTCCGCGAAAATTATATATACGAGATATTTGGAATACGAAACTACGATGGGCACATATGATGCGTGAGGTCGTGTTAGTTTTTAACGCCGAGTCCGAGGCGCGCACGAGTGCTTCCAGGCAGATTTGAAATATACAGCCGTTCGACTGATTGATTTTTTGTTTTATTTCTTTATTTAGTGTTTTTCTGTGTACGTTGTTTTTTGTGAGTGGAATTAAATGAAATTTTTCATGTAGAGATGAATTATTTCTATAGGTATATATAACTTTAGGATGATTCAATAGTCACTAGAAATTTCAGCAAATATTTTTCTACATCGCTGTATTAAATCTGTCGTTTAAAAAATCTGGCATTATCCAAATCAATTCATTCTATTTCCTATTTGAATTTAAAATTTAGTACTAAAAATCCAGTCTTTATAACGATCACTGTTAAATACCATATTAAATTAGTAAATATTTTTTTTTATTTAATATATGATGCGTATATTATATATACCAGTGAATTGAATAAAAGTGTATTCTTCTGCAAATAAAGAACTCGCGCTGCTTTCTGCGATCTATAAAAAACATAGTTTATATTTCGAAGTTACTTCTTTATTCGCGCCGATGACTTGTTTTTGACAATCTTAAGATATCATTTTATTAATATTATTCGTAATATATTTCCATTTCCCATTACACTGGAAGCTTATGATTTTACTAAACCTCCTCTTTATTAGTACGAAAAGTCTTGAAACATATTCACATTCTTCGCGGACTACATGCTAAATCGCTACGACTGCGTGTAGCATTGACGTCACAGTCTGCTGCAACTACCAAATGTAATTTAAGCCTACAAGCCATTAGTATATAAGACCGCTTAACAAAAAGCTTTGACGTCAGTGTAATTTGATCTCTATTTTATAATTCAATTCAATCGTTTGATTCGTCACAAATTTTGTGATATTAGGTATATTGTGATAAAATAAAAAAAATTCAAGTTGTAATTAACCTCCCGTTTTCCGACTTATTTTTTTATAAATAATGTAAATTTAATATTATACAACGTGAGTATATATTATATTTTTAAACTTTCTAAATTTGTTTATGTAATTTTGTACCTTACTATATCTTACATGAAATTTTAATTACAAAAAAGTATTAATTCTTAATAGTATCAATAGTGATTTATTCTAATAGACTTTTGTTTAATTTCTAATAAATAAAAACCCATACTTTTGGTCTTTTATTTATTTTACTAAATTGTTTTACCGACCGAATCCTGAATAATTAGCTATAACTAAATAAATACTTGATATTGTAAAATGACGTTATCATTTTCGGACGCCCAAAAACGTTTACTTGTTAGATAAGTAATTAAGCACCACTAAATTAGTCAAATTTGACTTATTCTGCAGTTAAATCTTGAAGCAGTTAAATTTTTACTTACTCACAACTAAAATACGTTTAATTTTGTAGGGAAGTAAATTTTTTACTTACTCTTTAGTTATATTTTACTGTTTCATGAGTGAACAATCTTTCATAATAGAACTACTTATTAAATAAGTAAAACTTTAACTGTTTTAAGTTTAGAGAGCAGGAAGACTTCTTCTGTGAATTATCAATTATCTGGCAAAGTTTCAAGTGAACATTTTAATGACAGCTTAAAAAATTCTTATTCCAACAAAGTTTGCTCATTTCGAAACAATAATTTTTGAAACTGTCATCGAAATATTTACTTGAAATTTTACCAGATGGCATATAATTCATAGATGACGTGCGCCTGTATTTGGGATTTGCATTATTTCAAACATTTATTTAGTTATATATTATCTAATTAATCAGTATCCGGTCGATAAACAGTCCAAGTGTAATGGTAGGACCTTGACACCCTCTTAACCATTTATAACGGCAGTCATTTCCTAACCTGTACTTCCAAAAGAAGTATCCGTAGGTTATTTGCATATATCCGTCCCCTTATATTTTCGAATGGCCTGAAAAATACATTACACCGCGAAAGCTCCAATTTCGTGCATTCGTACGATGAAAATAACAAGTCGCTAAAAAAAAGCGCACCCCGTGCTCGCGCATGATAAGCATCCTCTTTATCATCAAAGCGGTCTAACTTCGCAAGGAGTAGTCGAAGGCATTAATCGCCAAAAAAAAGTCCAGGAGAGTGCACTTAAAAGCAATTACAAAGAAAGTAAAGACAAAGAATCCATCAGGTCCGAAACCCCAAAAAGAGTCGTTCATCGCGTATAGCAAGTAGTATTTGGCTTGCTGAAGAGCTACGAGAGACGCCGAGACCGCAAAACTAAGCCACAAATCAGCGAGCGGAGGGATCTCGCTTCCAAGAGAGGGAGAGAGAGAGGAAGGACAGGCCGCGTTTTTAATTGAAGCCATAAATCATCGTCGCCCGCTCTTATTTGTGATAACGGGCTTTTCTGCGGCCCCCCGCGCCAAAAGAGAGGAGCAGCAGCAGCAGCTCCTGCACCGCGCGAGCGCGCGCACGTTTTCATTATACTCGCGATTTCTTTGTGCGAAATTAATAATCGGGCGGATGCACGCCCACTGGGGGAGGGCCGAGACCGGGCGCGCATATATACAGCGAGAGCATATAGTGAGTCGGCCTGGGCCATTTAAAAGCTTAAATCACGCCGCTGCCTGACATTCGCAGGCCGTAATTGTAGCGCTTTATATCCTCCTTTTCGTATATCATAAAGCCGTTATAATTCTCAATCGTCGAGCCGCTGACGGGAGTTTTGCCAGTTTTCGCATTTATCGCCACTCTACGCCTTTGCATAGTCTCTTTCTATATGTATATATACACGTCCCGATGATACCGCCGTCGTTCTCTCTCCCGATCCACCCCTAGTGTACTTTGTTGCTACTCTCGGGTTTAGACTCTCTTAAAGCGTTTGCTCGCCCTCTCTCGCCGAATAAACTGATTTTCAATATTTGCCTATGTTTAATCTTTACATTTTAGAATCTCATGGTGAGATATGTATATTTTAATTTTAGTGTTCTTAATATGTGATTATTTAAACGGTAAAAAAAAGTGATTATATTGTAAAATGATTTAAACATTAAAAAGTTTGTACGTACATAAAAATAAATGAAGGCGTTCATTTAAAATGCTTATTTCCCGAACAAACGTTTTTCAATTACACTTTACCTCTCTTTTCTCTTTTCACTCCCTTCTTATCTACATGTACATGCCTGAGTTCCATTTCAATCTGAATACGATTTAATTTTCGTCCGCGCCACGAATTTCGAATTACTTTAGAATTCTCGAACTTGCTTCTCTCCCTCGTGAATTTAACTGAAAGACTGTAACTTTTTTCATTATTTGCTCATATTAAGACCCCTTCAAGATCACGGCTGTAGTAAAGTTGATATACTACAGTAAATGAAAATAAACTTGTAGCAAGCATGTGTATTTGATAAAATATTCATGAAAGCAACTTTTCTGCATTATTTGAGATCAATTTTTAGTCTATTTTGTAAATAAAATCATTAAATATCATTACCGAAATAACTTTAGATAATAATAGAAAAGAAATCTCGTGAATTCAATGATTACGATATTAAATGGAATTCTTAAGAAGACTCATTAAATCAAAAAATATTTTCTCTTTTCTATTCAACTGCAGTTGAATGAGAAAATTCAATCGCATTGATTGCTTCAAGTACGAACATCAATTTTCCAATACCTCCTTTAACAAGGGGCCTTTAGAGGATTAATTTCTCCGAATCGTACCTCATTACTAGTAATTATCGACTTTTTATCCAAATATCTTACCCTGACTAATGTTTTAATCAGATTCTGAAAAAAAGTATAGTCTATTACCTTAAAGTAAGGCTTCTCCAAAAATTTGTTACGTAAAGTAACCTTCTGGTTAAGAAACAATTATGAAAGAGAAATATCTTTACTTAGTATATTTATATAATCTATTTATTCCTTTTTACAATGTAAATATTATTTTGATAAAATATTTTGATAAGCCAGAATATATTTTAATTTAACTAAGATCTAATCATTTAATCTGATTACAATATACTATAAAACTGACTTTTAGATATAAAGTGCGATAAGCTATGCAAAACTTTACGGTGAACTTTCGTGTTCAAACTTTATATACCAGCATTTGATTTGACGTGAAGATAAAGGAGTCGGTCCTTCTGATCCTCAACTTCAGTCTGTAATCAGGGAGATTAGATATGGGTATGCAGTAATAAAACTTTGAGAAAAGAAATAATAAATATTTGCATGAGTTTATATAACATACCTTATGCAAAATTGTGTAATTAAACCTAATTTTTTTTATTAACTATATATATTGTTAATTTAATAAGAATAGTTAAAATGTATAATATTTATTTATCATAGTTTTATATGCATAGGCTTTCGTTTATACGTTCACAAAAAAATGTCTTTATTATATAAAATATACATATGTATTAAAACACAATATAATCTCCTTCCCATGCTCCAGTATGAATTTCTGATATATTTTTTTCAATACCTTTATCCACCAAAACAATAGTTTTTGTTACGTTTTTTCGCGCTTGTCCATCAATATGTCATTATGTCCGTCATTCATGGTTTTAGGCATACGTCTGACTGCCCTTTTTCAACGGAGCAAAAAATAAAGATGTGTGACGTTTAGAGAAGAACCCTAAGCATTATTCGGGGTGGTCCGTTTAGTGTAGCAAAAAATTTCTTCAAAAGAAGGTTTTTATTGGTTTGAGTCATAAAAAGACTTGACTAAAGTTAATTTGTAATTCAAACGTTTGAATAAATGATATTCTTTATTTAGTAACTAACTATTTTTCTATTACAATAATACTTTTATAGAATGTCGAATATTAGCGGAACCATAAAATTTATTGTAAAATATATTTATTTTAAAAAGTAAATAAAAATAATTTTTTCAAAACAAACAAACCGATAGACTACAATACTATCATACCATTTATAAAAATAAAAACTTATCTTTACCTTTATCCTTTCGAATTTATTTACTATAACTTATTTCTTTATTATTTTTTTATATTTTTATTATATTTTTTTTATTTGAATAAAATAAAGAAGATATTGTAATTTTTAATTTTTAAAAAAAATTAAACCATCTTTAATTATTTAAAGTTTTAATAATAATTCCGATATTTAAAAAATAATTTTTTTAAATTTCTTATATATTTTGAAATATTTTTAATAGGTTTTATTACTTACTTTATTTATAAATGATATAATAAATGTATATTGGAAACAAACATTAATTTAGAGGAAGCTAAGTGCCAATGAATTGGCACCCAAATACTTTAAACTCGCACTGTCCAAAGAATTCCCTTTTGCTGATCTCTGCTTTTCCACCGCCCGCACCTCTCCTCACGATTTCTCTCGTCTGTTCTTTCCTCACTCGCTATATACACAGGATACACAGGATTCTCCCCCCCCCCCCT